>PVKC010005807.1:0-32491 GCA_004027635.1 Crocidura indochinensis | reverse complement strand
GGTTTGTGAGGGAATAAAATTTCGAGCATGGTTGAAAAACAATCATAACAGAAAAGACATATTATACAACTATATATGTAGAATACAACTATATGTAGAGTGACTAATATTGTAATAATATATTCTCTAAATAAAGTTTCTATGAGAAGTTAGTGAAAAATTTTTACTTCCTTGAATGTTCCTCTTCAAGTTTTTCTTTTTGTCTTTTAATTTATCTCTGATATGATTATTTTCATTTAAAATCCTTCAAATTCTTTTTTTTTGTTTGTTTTTTTGTTTTTTGGGCCACACCCAGTGATGCTCAGGGGTTACTCCTGGCTATGCGTTCAGAAGTCGCTCGTGACTTGGGGGACCATATGGGAACCGGGGGATCGAACCGTGGTCCGTCCTAGGCTAGCGCAGGTAAGGCAGGCACCTTACCTCCAGCACCACCGCCCGACCCCCAAAAATCCTTCAAATTCTTAATGACATGATCTCAGCAAACTTTGTTAGAGAATGTTTCCTGAGATTGTTGATTAATAATATTTTTGAAAGTTTAAAAAATACTACTAAATTTCTGCTCTATACAAAGCACTGTGAGCTCTGAATCCCAGGACATCTTGCCTAGCCAATGTTTCCCTTGCCTGTTTGAAGCTGTAATAAGCAGAAAGAAAAGAGTTTTTAGTTTACTTTGTCAGTATTTTCAATTGGCAATGTCCCATAAAGAAGAGGAAATTACATGATAAAGGAAATAAAAATGTGGCATTTTGTCACACTTTAAGAGAGAATATTCAGGTTCTATTTAGCAACAATAATTTTTGTGGTTATTTAAATAGCATCTAAAGTTGAATTATAGCAGATGTTAAAAAAATTCCTCTAAACAAAGGAAAATATAGCATGCCTTTTAAATATCTTTGGCAAATTAAAAGGTACAAAGTTTTGCTTTTATAACATCATGTCTCTGTTTCAGTATATAAAGTAATTCAATATATAGGCAGTGAGGGACGATAAAACTAAAATTTCATCAACTGATTAGGTGTATAAATAGCACTTCTAATCTATATAATATTGTTCATAAGTCTGAAATATAATTATCAGTGGAAGGATGCTTATCTTAGTGATTAGTGACCGTGCTAGAAAATTCACTTTCATAAAGCTCATAGAAGGGACTATAATTTTTCATGTGTCAATACCCTTTTGTCATATTCAAACTGTGATAATATATATAGCATTTAATATATGTGACATAATTAAGATAGTTTGATTATTAAATTAATAGAAATTATGTACCCTAAAATAATTGAAAATATAGAGTGTTGCCCAACTTTAGTACTGGCTACAAAAATTAAAATTTATGACATATTGGAATTTAAAATATTTAATATGATATTTGTATCTATTTATGGAAAATTGGGTTTATTTTACAGGGGTACCTCCCATCCCGAACATGTGTTATGTGGACCCAATTTAGACTCCATGAGATTGGACAGTGATCTTCCAACCCCGAAACCCAGATCCTAGATGTAGAACCAATATAATTCCTTGCAACAACACCAGGAACCAAACTCCCCCTGGGTAATTTCTAAAACTTCTCTGGCACCATCTTGCACCACTTTTGATCTGACATCCTGACAACAAGGAAACAACAACAACTTGATCTAAGAGCAGATTGTCCTATCTAATCACCTAACGGGTAAGGTGAAATCAGAAGACATGTCATTCTTTGATCTGGGAAAAAACCAAGACCACTTATTACAGAAGACTGATTACAACAACAATGATGGAACAGATCTTCTAGAATCGTAAAGAAAGACTTTATCTTAGACTTTGTCCTATGACCTGTGCAAATGCCAAGTGTTCT
Organism: Crocidura indochinensis; assembly: GCA_004027635.1. Lineage (NCBI taxonomy): Eukaryota > Metazoa > Chordata > Mammalia > Eulipotyphla > Soricidae > Crocidura > Crocidura indochinensis. The sequence continues at coordinate 30,651 of PVKC010005807.1, read as the reverse complement.
ATGCAAATGTTCTATGACCTGTGCAAATCTCTAGCTACAGTGGCCTGATTTTATCACCCACAACTGAGCGGAAAGTTTCCTGGCATCATAAAAAGACCTTGGTATGTGGTAATGAGCATGTGCAGAGCTAGTAATTGTTCCCATGGCAGTATGCTTTAAGGGCAGAAAAACCCTGAATCTCTTAGATTAAGGAAATTCCCTTTTTAATTTCCCCAATACTTACTGTGCTTATGAGGAAAAGAAAAGGAAGCACAAAACCTGGCCACACCAGCACTCTTTTGTTTTATTATTTATTTATTTAATCGTTTCTTCTTTTTTCTCTTTATTTTTCACTCAGGAGGTTATTATTTGGAGCTTTTTTGTTGCTGGATGCTTTTTTATTTCTTTTCTTTGTTTAGTTTCTTTGTTTTTTTGTTGATTTTTACTGTTGTTTATTGTTGCTTTTTGTTATTTTTTGTCTTCCAGCAGAACCATACAACTTGAATCATCTAGCCTGCCTCATGAATTGAGGGGAAAAATAAAAATGGATGGTACCAGGACCAAACAGCCATATAAACATCAAGTGGAAATAAAAAATGATTAGACTTAAACATCAAACCCAAAGTCAACAACAACAGAATTAATACCCTATCTACAACAAATTATACACATCTCTCCAGGGGGCAAAGGACAGAGATATGGGACACATGCTAGGACAAAGGGATAGAGGGAGGAAAAATCTGGTGGTGAAAATGGCCTGATTCATTGTCACTATGTACCTTGAATATTACTGAGAAAGATTTGTTATTCACTTTTGGTCACAATAAAAATTATTTTAAAAAAATAGGGGCCAGAGAGATAGCATGGAGGTTAAGGCATTTGCCTTGCATGCGAAAGGATGGTGGTTCAAATCCCGGTATCTCATATGGTCCCCAGAGCCTGCTAGGAACGATTTCTTAGCATAGAGTGAGCCCTGAACGCTGCCAGATGTGACCCAAAAACTAAAAAAAAGGAAAAAAAGGAAAAAAATGAAATAAAGTACCAATTTATTTTTGTGTTATGATTACTGAAGTTGAATTGCTCCAGGATGAATTCATATGACACCCAAGGACTTGGAACAACAGTAACAACTTTCTTTCAGGACAAGTTTCCCTGCCTCACCACCCAATGGTAAGTTTAAACCAGAAGACTCTCCTTGACATCCTGATTTAGACATAAGATCTGTGCAAAAACCAAGATCTCTAATTACTGAAGTCCTACTACTAAAACCGTGACTAAGGAAAAGTTTTCCTGGGACTATAAAAAATATTTTGGAGTTAGACAGCTTAGTATGCCTGGAATTTGTAGTTGGTCTTCTGGAAGAATGCTTCATAGATAGGTTTTTCCTTTCTATTTTACCATATTTTGCTGCTGTGCCTATGCAAAAAACAAAACAAAAAAAAAAACAATCAAAAACAAAAACTCCCACTCATTGTTTATCTTTTAAATAGGGATCCTGCCTCTTTCATAGAATGTTGAGTCATGAATTATGTTGTTTTGCCTTATATTTCTGTATTTTTCTATAAAATTAAAATGGGAAAAAAAGAGAAATTATGGGGGCCAGGGGCTAAGTAGTCTCAAGTGCATTGGTAAAGATATACTGCTGTCTGGGGAAACAAAAGATAATATGAGATGCACTCTGGAAACATTGGTGGAGGGAGATTGGTGGTATTGGCCCTGAATCTTTGTATGTCTGAAATCCAACTATAAAGGTCTTTGTAAATCACAATGGTTTCAATTAAATAAAATCGAAAAAAAAAGTGAATCGAAAAGAATTTGCTAGTGAGTCTATTTGGGACTGGGATTTTGATTATAAGGATTTTTGGTAGGGCTGGGCGGTGGCGCTGGAGATAAGTTGCCAGCGCTAACCTAGGACGGACCGTGGTTTGATCCCCCAGTTCCCCATATGGTTCCCCGTGCCTGCCAGGAGCGACTTCTGAGCGAATAGCCAGGAGTAAACCCTGAGGTCACCGAGTGTGACCCCCCCTCAAAAAAAAAACAATTAAAAAAAACGGATTTTTGGTAACCATTAATATTTTCTCAAAACTGATGGACCTCTTCTGGTAATCCAGATTATTTTGGTTCTAACTTGGGAGGCTTTAATACAGCAAGAATTATCTGGTTATCTCTTATTATCCCAGTTATCTGATAATCTCTGATTTTCTTTGCTTTTCTGTAGTGTCTATTGTGACATTTTCCCTTCTATTTCTGATTTAGTTTATAATATCTCTGCCTTTCTTTGTGAATCTTGCTATTCATTTATCAGTCTTGTTTTTTTTTTTTTTTTCAAGAACTAACTCTTGCTCTCATTGATCTTTTGTATTACGTGTGAGTGTGTCTCTAGGTCATCAATTCTCCATTAGCTGCAAGCAAGGCAAATTCTTTACTCACTGTACTATCATTTCAGTTCCAGTGATTAAATTATTTTATTGAGTCATCATGAATTAAAATTTGCGAGTATATTTGTGATTGAGTTTCAGACAAAGAATATTCTAACAATATCAACTAATTTCCATAAATCTCCCTAGTTTTGATTCCATCTCCATAGACTTTATGGGAAATACACTTCTCTAAGGACTGTCCTTGTATCTATTTCCCTACCATATTTCCCAGAATGAAAAACTTTGTACTAAAGACCATTTCTCCTGTTCTTCATTTCTAGTACCATTGATTATTTGATAGTGCATCTAGTAATTTTTTTATATTTCACATATGAGAGGGAATAGAGTCTTTTCCTTTCCCTCTGACTAATTTTACTCAACATGTAATAAGCAACTTTTAAAATTAGTTTTAACTTTTACATGGTTATTAAGAAAACTAACTATAATTATTTTATAATGAATTTATAATGATTCTAAAATGGAGCCTATAGGAGTATACATAATTTAGGCATTGTTATATTTGTTGATTCAGTGACTCAAACAAATTTTTCAATCATAGTTAATAATATAAATTGTAGAAATTGATAAATGTCATTTTTTTTTCTTGGTTTTTGGGTCACACCCGGCAGTGCTCAGGGGTTACTCCTGGCTCTATGCTCAGAAATTGCTCCTGGCAGGCACGGGGGACCATATGGTCACCGGGATTCGAACCGATGACCTTTTGCATGAAAGGCAAATGCCTTACCTCCATGCTATCTTCCGGGCCCCAGATAAATGTCATTTTTAATCTTGAACTTTTTGGGGGGGCAACACCTGGTGATGCTCAGTGGTTACTTCTAGCTATGTGCTCAGATTGCTCCTTGCTTGGAGGACCATATGGGATGTCAGAGGATCGAACCGTGGTTCATCCTGGGTCAGCAGTGCTCCATTGCTCTGGCCCCTAATCTTGCATTTTTGTGAAATGTTCATTGCAGTTTTCAAATCAAGTTTAAAAATTATTATGAAAGAAGAAATGTTTACTTTGGGAAGAATAAAATGACAAATTAATATATATGTGAAGTATTGGCCTGTTTAACTGCTCAATCCATTTATATTAAATATTTGGTTTTGTTAGGATTGAATCCAGTCAGAAATATTTGTGAGTTTCCAAAGAACACAGTCTTTGGAAGGCTATGGATACTAAAAACGTGTTAGACCTACTTGCTTGAAGAAAGAAGAAACTTCTGTAGAAACTCAAATAAAGAAACCACAACAACAACCAGACTTTTGTTCAGGAGCTAAAAATTTATTTCCAGAAGGCATTTCCATGAGAGATACAAAAAAGATGCACCCTAAAGCTTTTTTATATGAGATCAGAAACCTTAATTCATCTGTCAAGGTTTCAAAAAATCTACATTACTTTGGTAAAAATTAACTGATTTGCAATGGTAAAAATTCAAAACTCTTTATGATAGAATATTCATGAGGTTTCTGTTCTACACCAAGTGATGGATAAAAGACACCAGTGATGTAATTCACCCCTTAGGGAGCATTTGCCATGAACCACAAGACAGAAGAAAAATGAGCAAATGACATTTTTATATTTTATGTTCCAGAGTGGAGATAAAATAGTTTAAAGAAAAAGGAGGATCAAATGAAGAAAAGGAACAAAGAAAATTGTTGTATTTGATGATATTAAATCAAACCATCTGACCTCATTTCTTCATCAAACAGGGAAGCTGCATATTCAGTTTTTTTCCTGTTAATCTCAACAGTAACTGTAGAACATTCTAAGAAATAGGAATAGGCTTTGGCCTGAATGAAAACTTTGAATGGATTGTGCTAACAGATGGAAAATATAGACACAACATCTGAAAAAGAAAAGCAGAGTAACATCTGTTTTTAACACTAAACATTAACACCAAAGAATGTTTGTGAGAAAGTGGAAAATGTATTATTTACTTTTGAATACCAGGCATGTTATATATGGAATTTAACTGTCATTTATTGGAAAACCTGATCACAAAGATAATTGGTGATGGAAGTTAATGACCCTGTTTGGTCTATAATGACAGTGAAATTAAATTACATGGGGAAAAGGGGAAAAAGTGGGTAGGATAAAAGAAAGCATATTTGTATCTGCCTCTCCTATATGGCTCAACCTCCACAGAATTGGTGGGGCTTTGGGGTAGAAATACTGAATAATTACTCTTGGCCTTATTCTTCAGTATCTATAGTATGTGGGTAATGGGACTGGGTGAATAAACTTGAATTTTTCTCCCAGTTCTTATTGTAATCCCCCAAAAGAAATTAGAATGATGTAGTTGGTAAAAAAAAACATGAATTTTAAAAAATATCTTTATTTAAACACCTTGATTACAAACATGATTATGGTTGTGTTTCAGTCATGTAAAGAACACTCCCCTTCACCAGTGCAACATTGCCATCACCAATATCCCAAATATCCCTCCTCCCCACCCCACTCCCTGCCTGTACTCTAGACAGGCTTTCTACTTCCCTCATTCATTCACTTTGTTATGATAGTTATCAATGTAATTACTTCTCTAACTACACTCATCACTCTTTGTGGTGAGCTTCATGAAGTGAGCTGGAACTTCCTGCCCTCCTCTCTTTAAGACCATTAAATTATTATGAGTTATCAATAATCCTTGATACAGAAATTTTAAGATAATGTGGATGCTTCTATTAATTTCTCTTTAATAATGCTTTGCTTCAATACTGTGAATACTAGAACATAATGGCATATCTCAATTAGAGTTATTACTCAACTCGTGGAAGTCCTATTCAGTGTCAGAGTGAATGTTTCAGTTCTTTGACCACCCCTGATCTGTGTTAGCAGTTCACTCTTATAGTATTAGAAACAAAGAACCAGAGCTACAAAATGTACATTTAAGTACAGGACGATTTCTAACTTGACATTTTGAACTTTAAACTGAAGGAAAATTGATACACTGAAGATCCAAGAAGCCCCAAACTTTCAGTAAAGAAATATCTTGAAATTATGTAGAGCATTGAGCACAGCAACCATAATCTAAAGCATATCTCAGTTCATTTGCATTGTAGTAAACTGTTGGTCAAAGGTTTGGTGATCTTGGTTTCAGATTATATATGTCTGTCAGATATACAACAAACAACTTTATACCCTAAAAACTGTTAAAAAATATTGGTGATTGGGGGCTGGAGCGATAGTCCATCAGCTAGAGCATTTGCTTTTCTTCGACATCCCTGAGCACCACCAGGTGTAATTCCTGAGTGGAAATCCAGGGATAATCCCTGAGCACCTCTGGGTGTGACCCTAAAACTAAATCTTTGTGCCAGAAAGAAAATGTGGATGCAACTGACCTGGGTTCATTCTCAGATACCTCACATGGTCTCCTGAGACCCACCAAGATAATAGCTCTAATTCCCCAATCCCAAGAGAAACTATACATTTATGGATATTTTTAAAAAATATACTCAAGGAACTATGATTTTGAAGACTTTTAATGTTGATTTGATACATACAAAATTCTAATATCACACTTTGCACCATGTGTTTATTTTCCTTTCCCTCTACCTCATTTCCTTCACTTTGGTAAGCTCAGTTCTGTAGACCAGTTCTCCTGTTTTGCTGATTTGCCTTTTATCAATTGTTATTTCACTACTGCATTTTTTAAATATGCCATGTATGAAAGGGATCATTTTCCACTTGTCATTCTCCTTCTGAATGACTTCATTCAACATGGTAACTTCCATCTATGTGACCACAAATAGCATGATTTTATCTTTCCTGTTGGCAAATAGTATTATATAATGTACCTAGACTCATTATCAAGTTGTCTGTTCTAGGTCTAAAATTCTTGACTCTTTATAGATATTATTAGAAATAAAATTTGACTTTTGTCTTACCTTTTATCTGATGAGCTCTTGAAACATGTCTAATTGATGAAATATAGAAAAAGTTGGTGTGATTCATATATACTTGTTATTTACTATATTCATGGAACTATTTACAGGCTTTGATAAACTAGAAGACTCATATGATTTTATTTATTTAATTATTTTCATAATAATTTTTATTTTGGGGGGCTGGGCGGTGGCGCTGGAGGTAAGGTGCCTGCCTTGCCTGCGCTAACCTAGGACGGACCGCGGTTCTATTCCCTGGTTCCCCATATGGTCCCCCAAGCTAGGAGCAACTTCTGAGCGCATAGCCAGGAGTAACTCCTGAGCGTCACTGGGTGTGGCCCAAAAACCACAAAAAATTAAAAAAAGTTTTATTTTGAACAAAGTGGATTACAGATCATTCACAGTAAAATTTTAGGTATATAATGACATAGAATCAGGGGCATTCCCACCCCCCCAATGCTTTTCCTCCTTCTCTCTCCCCCCTTTTTTTGGGTCACACCCGGCAGTGCTCAGGGCTTACTCCTGGCTCCATGCTCAGAAATTGCTCCTGGCAGGCACAGGGGACCATATGGGGCACCGGGATTCGAACCGATGACCTTTTTGCATGAAAGGTACCTCCATGCTATCTCCCGGGCCCCTTTCCTAGCACGCATCCCATATTCTCCTCCTTTGACCCTTCTAGTATAAGTGGTCCCTTCTGTGTCTAGCTTGTTGTAGATTGGATATCGATCCTGTTGTCATTGGCTTTGGAATTGGTAACTAAGTCTGATCATTTTTTATTTCTACTCAATGTTCATATGATTGTTTGGTCTTGGTACCCTCCATTATTTCCTCCTCAATTTGTGAAGTTAGAACAAGATGGTTCAAGTTATGTGGTTCTGTTTGGAGGAAAGAAAACAAAAAAGTGGGGGGGGGGCAAAAATCAAACAAGAAAAAACAGTAAGAGTTCTTCTTGAGACTATAAATATCGGTTTAAGAGAAAAAAGGGAAAACGGAAGAAAGACATAACAACAATGCAAACAAAATCAAACTAAAAACCTGAAAAGCACCACAGCAATAAAGACGACAACCAAACAATAATCCTGGTCCCAAAATAAAAACAAAACAGAGCACAAAAACATAAATCAAAACAAAGCAAAGCAAAACAAAAACACCAACAATAACAATAAAAAAGATTAATTTGTGTGTTTGTTTGCATAGGCACAGCAAATATTGGGAGATTAGAAAGGTAATTCCCTTGGCCTAAGAGATACAGGGTTTCTCTGCTCTTGAAGTATATTGTCATAGGAATAACTTCAGGCTCCGTACCTGTTCTTTTATTCTCCCCTAAGTTCTTTTGTGGAAACTATTCACTCAGTCATGGATGATGAGATCAGGCCTCTGCAACTACGGTCTTGATATTTACATAGGTCATAGGATGGAACTTAGGATGAAATCTTTCTTTACAGGTCTAGAAGTTCTGTTCCATCACTGTTGTTTTAATCAGTCTTCTGTAATTGGTGTTCTTGGTTTTTGTACTGATTCTAGTACGAAGCCTAATATGGAGTCTTTCATTATGGTTTCAAGAAATTCTGCTAGATTGCAGTTGTCACAGTTAGACCTACCTCTGGAATAAAAGATCTTGGTTGTTTTACAGATCATAGGCCAAAGTCTAAACTAGGGACTTTTATATTGGTCCCAGGATATTTCTGCCCAGTCATGGTTATCACAGTCAGTCTTCTGTAGTTAGTGATCTTGACTTTTGCACAAATCAAAGGATGACATACCTTTCTGGTTTCATCTTATGATGGTGAAGTAAGACAACCTGCTCTTAGATCAAGTCGTTGCTACTTCCTCATGTCATAATGTCATATCAAAACTGGTGAATGTTGGTGTCAGAGTAGTATTAAGAATGTCCCAGAGGGAGTTAGGTTCCTGATGCTGTTGTGGAGAACTGTGTCAGTTCTATGTCTGAGATCTAGTGTTTGGGTGTAGATGGTCGCTGTCTAATCAGAAGGAGTCTAAGTTGGAACCACATGACATATGTTCAAGGTGGGGAAGGTGTCCCTGTATTATAAATGTATGAGTTCTTATCTCTAGTAGATAAGAGCTTGTTACTATATGCAAACTTTCCCTTTTTTAGTATGCCTGTGCAAAAAGAGATGATGCTATATTATATTGTTGGTGCATTTGGGTGTGAGAGTGTCAGACACCATCATCTATGTGCCCTGGTTCTGACCTGAGCTTTATCTCAGGCAAGACTTTTTCTTGTAGGTTTTTGTACCAAGCATATCCAAAACAGGTGGAGTTAAGGAAGAGGAAGAAAACAACAGAACAAGAACATATATATATATATAATAAAAGATATATAATAACATATATATGTTATTATATATTTATACACTCACATATATAAAGAAAAATCAATAAAAATGAGTTTAAAATATAAAAATGATCGGACTTAAAATGAGTTTAGGGGCCCCAGGAGATAGCATGGAGGTAAGGCGTTTGCCTTTCATGCAAAAGGTTATCGGTTCGAATCCATGTGCCCCATATGGTCCCCTGTGCCTGCCAGGAGCAATTTCTGAGCATGGAGCCAGGAGTAACCCCTGAGCACTGCTGGGTGTGACCCCAAAAATAAAATTAAAAAAATTAAAAAAATAAAAAAAATGAGTTTAAAAGAAAAGTAATTAAGGGAACAAAGTGATGTGGAGACTACCTTACTTTTGGATATAAATAGGTTAAGAGGTAGTATTCTGGAGGTCTTAAACTAATAAAGGAAACATAGGCTTCCTCATTATCTTTTAGGATATTCCTGTGGGGTATGGAATCCAAGGCACATTTTCATCACACATCCTGGTCTTGTTGAGTTTGAGAAGTGCTTTTTGGCAGAACTGGTTTGGGTAGAGTTCTGCACTGGGGTTCTTTCTGGAGCTGAGTCTGGTATCAAGCAACAGTCTATATTTGTGGGGGGATTAGAAGGAGGGCCACAGAGCATGAGTCAGTAGGAGTGTTGGTTGTAGTTTCTTGCAAGGGATGAGATGTGGGGCTTAGTGGTTGTCCCTTCACTTGGGAGCTGGGTAATGGCTTATTAAGGGAGAAGGTTGGTCTTGATACCTAATGGGTTAAGAATTGAGGGTAAACAGCATTAATAATGTGGGATATTGGCTTGTGATGGGGGTGAAGAGATAGGGTTTATGAAGGTGGGGAGTAGGGATAGTATATAGGAGAGGTTATATTCAGTGTAGGCATGAATTGTTTACAACTTAGGTTTGTTTCTTATAGAGGAGTCCTTTCTCTATGTACCCATGCCCACATAAAGACATATTAATGATCTATTCTTAAGGTGTTGTTAGAGGTCTGACCCTAATAGGGTGGGTCTGAGCTCTTAGAAATGATTGAATTAAGATAAATAATAAGCTTAGGTATAGCTTAAAAAAGAGAGGAAGGGGGCCGGTCAGGTGGCGCTAGAGGTAAGTTGTCTGCCTTGCAAGCACTAGCCAAGGATGGACTGCGGTTCTATCCCTCAGAGTCCCATATGGTCCCCCCAAGTCAGGGGCAATTTCTGAGCACTTAGCCAGGAGTAACCTCTGAGCATCAAATGGGTGTGGCCAAAAAAAAACAAAGAAAAGAGAGGAAGGGAGAGCAAAAGATAGAGAGGAAACAGAAAAATAGGTAAACATAGTAAAAATAAATTAAAGAAAAGTTAATAAATCAAATAGAAAAGATTGTGTCAGTGTGTTGGAGTTGGGATGTTTTCCCAGTTTCTAGGCATTTTGTCAGTGATGGGGTAGGGCCCTGCTAAATGAAGATTTCAGAGTTAGATAATGGCTGGAGCAGTTTAGGATACACATAGGTTTCTTGCCTTAAGCACTAAATAATGTGTCAATGAGGCCTACCTATTAGGTGGCTACCCTATCTAGTATTGTTTGCTGCATCTTATGTATCGAAGTTCTTTTCCTAAAGAGAAACTATCACTGTGGGTTTTATTTGTCATAGATTGAATTGATGATGATGAGGAAGAAGAGAAAGAAGAAAGAGAAAAAGAAAGAAGTAGGAAGAAAGGAGAGAGGAAGAGAGAGAAAGGAGATGTTAATTTGCCCAAACACGTTCAATGAGTAGGTCCTGTAATATAGTTCTGTGGTTCTCAGTTGACTGTTTCATTGTTCTGAATGATCATATGCTTCAGGTCCTCATAGAGGACATAAACCAGAGAAAAAATGGTATATTGAAGTTTTTATCAAGAAATTTTCATAAAGCAAACTGAATATGGTATCAGGTTTGACTGAATATTGAGGTGTCAAAACTAGGGTGTCCACCCTTTGTATTCAAGAATCTCTGTAGACAGATAAACTGAGAGGTTATTTTATATCTATTAAGATTAACACACTAAAACATATTGTTAGGAAATGCTACTGCTGGAGTCACTGGCTTCCAATCATATTCTTCACCTGTATCTGTGTATAAGCTTCCTAAGACATTATTATAGAGCTTTGTAGTAAGAGGCTGATTACCTGTTCACTCTGAACAGTTGTTTCCATTATTGCTGGTTTCTTCATGGTATAATGGGTAGTCAAAGCTTTGTGTTGTTCCCTTTCCACTTATTTTGAATACTTCTCCCCAGTATGCTGAAAACTACAGTGCTTGGAGTTTCTACCCTATTAGGCTGTTGTAATTGTTTTTGGAGTATTTTATGTATATATGGTGTATAATCTAAGTACCTCAGAAAAGTGCCATCATTCCATATTTATCCTTATTTTTCTGGCTTACTTAATTTAACTTATGTTTTGTAGATCTTTCATGTTGCTGCAAAAATCCATGATTGTGTCATTTCTAACTTCTATGTAGTATTCAATTGTGTATAAATATCACATCTTCATGATGCAAACATCTGTTGTTGGGCATTGAGGTTGGTTCCAAATCTTGGCTATTCTACTGAATGCTGCAGGAAATAGTGGAGTGCATACATATTTTGGTATGAATATTCTTCTGTCTTGGGGGTAGATACCTAGGAGTGCGATTTCTGGGTCATCATATGATTTTTAGACTCAAGAGCTCTCAATCTAGTGAGGTAGATAAGCTGGACAACAATTAATATGTCATTTGCATAAAATTTTCTTTGAAGATGCTCAGTTTAGGCATTCTAGCATAATATTGAACAACAAAACTGAGAACTCTTTAAGTTTATTGACTCTATATTGATGGTATAGTCTCAACATATATTATCTCCAAACACATAGAAGAAACAAATTAATGATTATTGTGTGATCAAAAGAAGATATATTTAATAGGCTAATGTCGTAATAAAGAAGATGGAATATATATAGGAAAATCAAAGTAAAGATTAGTAACTTTTGACAGTTCCAAAGTCTAGCAAAATAAATTATTAAATTGTGGATGGAGGAATAGTAGAATGGGTCAGACACACCTTGCATACAGCCCACCTGAATGTGATCCTTAGTACTTTTATGATCTAAACCCCACCTGGAGATATTACTGACCACAGATTAAGGAGTAATTCCTAAGCATAGTCAGAAACTATCTTTACAAAACTAAATAAGTAAAAAAATAATAATGCATATTAAAAATAAATATCTCATTTATATGCTATGTATGCCCAAGATGTTAAAAATAATTCTACTTTTTTTTGTTTATACCACCAATCTTGCCAGCATCAACATCAACACTGGCAATATTTTTTATAATAAATTTTTTTTTCTTCTTTTTTTTTTTTTTTTTTTTTGGTTTTTGGGTCACACCCGGCAGTGCTCAGGGGTTACTCCTGGCTCCATGCTCAGAAATTGCTCCTGGCAGGCACGGGGGACCATATGGGGCATTGGGATTAGAACCGATGACCTTTTGCAAGAAAGGTAAACGCCTTACCTCCATGCTATCTCCCGGGCCCCATTATAATAAAATTTAATTGAATAATACTCCCAGCAATTTTTTTATAAAGAAAAAAGTTAGGGTGTTATTACCAATTGGGAGAGACTGTGCATATAGCCAGTTTGTGTTTCTCTACTGACCTATGTACTGAAACTCTCCTGAGTGGCCAAGGAAAGCCCAGAAAAATTGCTCTCCTTGAGTTGCTTGGGCCAGAAAGTCAAGGAACACCAAGTCCAAGAGTGAAAACTAGTTATTAGAGGCAACTTGTAGAAAGGCAGACCCTCTGTCTGTGACGTCAGGCCAGAGGAATCTGCCCCTGCCGCGTGATTACCAATTGGGAGAGACTGTGAGTGTCGCCTGTGCATGTTTCACTACTGTACTGTGTACTAAACCTCTCCTGAGTGGGCCGAGAAGGGTCCAGCAGAATCACTCCCGTAGAGGCTCCAGAAGAGCACAGCTGCTTTGCTTTGCTTCATGGCCATGCTTTCTTCCTAACGAATGAACCCCACCACAAAACGCAGAAAAAATTACACTACAAGTGTGACAATGGGGAAACCTCGCAGGCAAACACTATGCACAGAGAATGAAGTAATTTCCATGTCCATCCATATATATAAAAATTTCATGACTTCATCTCTCCAGATGGCTGCATAATATTTCATTGTGTATATGTATCACAGTTTCTTTAGCCATTCATCATCTGAAGGGCTTGTTTCCAGATTTTTGCTATTGTAAATAGTGTTTCAAAGAATAGAGGTATCAGGAAGGCAGCTTTGTATTGGGTTTTTGTGTTAATAGGGTATATCCCTAAGAGTGGAATAAAGGAAACCTATGGGAGCTCCGTTTATAGTTTCTTGAGGAATCTCTATATTGTTTTCCTTAAAGACTAGACTAAATGGCATCCCTCCAAGCAGTGAATGAAAGTTCCTTTATCCTCAATACCAGCCAGCACTAATTGTTCTTGCTCTTTGTAATGTGTGCCAGACTCTGTGGCATGAGATGGTACCTCACTGTTTTGATTTGCATCTCCTGATGATTAGTGATGGAGCATTTTTAATGGGCCTTTTGCCATTTGTATTTATTATTTGAGGAAGTGTCTATTCATTTCTTCTCCCAACTTTTTGATGGAGTTAGATTTATTTTCTTATTAAGTTGTCAGTGCCTTGTATATCTTTGACACTAGCTTCTTGTCTGATGGGTATTGAGTGAATAGTTTCTCTCATACTTTGCGTGGCCTTTGTGTTCTTATCACTATTGTCTTTAAGGTGCAGATAATTTAAATTTAATGTTGTCCCAATTGTTTATCTCTGCTTCCACTTGTTTGGAGAATGATGATTCTTCCTGGAAGATGCCTTTAGTCTCAGTGTTATGGACTCTTTTACCTATGTGTTGTTCTATATACCTTATGGTTTTGGGTCTGATACCAAGGTTTTTGATACATTTTGATTTGACCCTTGAGCATACTATTAGTTGAAATTCTGAGTTCAGTTTTTTTGCATTTGATTGACCAGTTGTCCCAATGCCACTTGTTGAAGAGACTTTTGTTGCTCCATTTAGCCTTTACTGTCCCTTTATTAAAGATTAGTTGTGTGTATACAGAACATTTCTGCACACTCAACTTTATTCCACTGATATGATTGTCTTTATTCCAATGCCATGCTGTTTTAATGACTATTGCTTTATAATACATTTTTAAAGTTGCAAAAAGTGATGTCTGCTATCTTCTTTTCCTTAAGTGTGTGTGTGTGTGTTTTTTTTTTTTTTAGAAATTCGTGAGTGTTTATTGTTCCAATTGATTTTTAGGAGTGTTCGACCCACTTTTTTGAAGAATGTCATCAGTAACCTTGGAGTAATTTCATTAAATCTGTACAATTCTTTGGGGGAATATTGACATTTAAATAATCTTAATCCTCCCATACATACAAGGTATGACTCCATTTCTTGTGCCTCTTTTATTTCTTGAAGCAGTGATTTGCATTTTTTTGGTATAAATTCTTCACCTCATTGGTTGAGTCCAACCAAAAAGGTATTTGAATTTTTGTGAAATTAATATAAATGGAGTCGTTTTATTACTGTCATATCTTCTCTATCATTATTTGTGTATAATAAGTCCAGTGTTATTTTTGCATGTCATTTTGTAGCTTGATAGTTTGTTATATGAATTTTTTGGTTCTAGAAGCTTTATAGTAGAATTTTAGCATTTTCTAAATATAGTATTATGTCATATGCAAACAGTGAGAGTTTGACTTCTTTTATTTCTATCTGGGTGCCCTTGATATCTTTTATTGCCTAATTGCTATGACAAACACTTCTAGTACTATGTTGAATAGGAGTGATGAGTGTGGGGGGGGGGTCTTGTCTTGTACCAGATTTTAGAGGAAAGGCTTTTAGTTTATTCCACTGAAAATATTTGCCATTGGTTTGTGGTAGATGGCATTGACTATATTGAGCAAAGTTCCTTCCATTACCATTTAGTTGAGAGTTTTTTTATCATGAATGGGTGTTGGATCTTATTGAAAGCTTTTTTCTCATCTATATAATCTAATGTTTTTATTTTTCCTTTTGTTGATTTAATGCATTATGTTGATTGATTTAGGTATGTGAAACCATCCTTGCATTCCTGGAATGAAACCTACTTGGTCAAATATTGTTTGGAGTGTTTCTTTTAATTCAATTTCTGAAAGTCAAAAAAGAATTGGCAGTAGTTTCTGTTGTAATGTTAGAAAGAATTCGTTAGTGAATCCATCTTAGCCTGCAATTTTGTTTTTGGGGAGATTTTTGATTACTATTTTAATTTCCTCAGTAATTATGGGTCTGTTTAGATATGCTAGGTAATCCTGATTCAACTATGGATGATTATAAGAGTCAAAGAATTTTTCCATTTCTTCCAAGTTCCATGTTTTGTGGCATAGATTTTCTCAAAGTAGTCTCTGATTATGCATTTTATTGCTAGTGATCTACTCTTTTTATTTCTAACCTAGTTTATTAAGTTTCTCTCTCTCTCCTCTTTATGAGTCTTGGTAGTGGTTTATAAA
Source organism: Crocidura indochinensis (assembly GCA_004027635.1). Lineage (NCBI taxonomy): Eukaryota > Metazoa > Chordata > Mammalia > Eulipotyphla > Soricidae > Crocidura > Crocidura indochinensis. The sequence continues at coordinate 15,467 of PVKC010005807.1, read as the reverse complement.
TCTTGTTTATCTTTTCAAAGAACCAACATTTGCTTTCGTTGACCTTTAGAATTGTTTTTGAATTTCCACTTCATTGATTTCTTCTCTAAACTTTGTTATGTTCTTCTGCCTACCTACAGTTAATTCATTTTGTTGATCAGTTTTTAATTTAGTAATCTGGGTTATTAAACTATTCATGTAGGCCCATTCTTCCTTCCTACTGTGTGCTTTCAATGCTATAATATTTTTTAGTGGTACTACTTCTGCTGTGTCCCACAAATTCTGATAATTTGCATTTTTCAATTGCATTTGTTTCCAGGAATCTTTTGATTTCCTCTTTGTTTTAATCTCTGACCACTGATTGTTCAGTAGTAGTAATTTATTTTCCAGGTTTTAAAGTTTTTCTTCTGTGTCCCTTTGTAGTTCACTTCTAATTTCAGTGCATTGAGAACTGCAAAGGTATTCTCTATAATTTCTATCCCTTTGATTTTTGGGGGGGTATTTTTTATGGACAAGCATGTAGTCCTCTTAGAGAATGTATTGGAGAAGAATGTGTATCAAGTCTTCTGGCGATGGAGTGCCATGCATATACCTACTAGTTAATTTACTTTCATTTCTCTTTTTAAAGCTTGTGTATTCTAGTTCTGTTTCATCCTGTTTGACCTATTAAGGGTGGCAGGCAGTGTTTAGGTCTCCTGCTATTATTGTGTTTCTGTTGATGTCTTATTTCAGATTTGTCAACAATTGTATTTAATATTTTGCTGGTCTATCATTGGTTGCATATATATTTAGGGATGTCATTTTCTCCTGTTGTACATATCCCTTGATTATTATGAAATGATAATTTCATATTTCTTCATAATTTCATAATTCTTCTAATTTCTCTAAGCCTAAAATTTGTGTCATATCATATTAATATGACCACTTCTGCTTTTTTAAGGGAGTTTTTTGCTTGGATGATTGTCCTCCAACCTTAGATTTTGAGTTTATGTTTGTTCTGGCTATTCAGATGTGTTTCTTTTAGGTAGCAGAATGTTGTAACCAGATTTTTGATCCATTTTACCACTTGGTGTCTCTAAATAGGTGCATTTTGTTCATTGCTACTGAGAGAGATAATTGTCATGGGATTATTGCCATCTTTGTGTAGGAGTTTAGTGTTTCTAAACTCCTTGTCTCTCTTGTCCTAAAGTAGACCTTTCAGTTTTTCTTTCAAGGCTGGTTTTGAGTTTGTAAAGATTCTGATCTGTTTATCTATGAAGCTATGCATATTTCCTTCATACTTGATTATGAGTCTGAATGTATGCAGTATTCTAGACAAAGCATTCATTATGTTTTGTAACTATATCCCACCACTGCTGTCTGGCCTTTAATGTTTAATTCTCCTTTTAATTTAATCTCTCTTTTTGATTTGCTGTTTTCAATATTATATAACTATTTGTGAGATTCATCATTGTGACTAGGAACAGTCTTGGAATGCCTTTTTTCATATCTCTTTTTGCTGGTACTCTTCTGGTATGCAGAATTTGGTTGTATGCACTCTTTAGCTTTGGGAGTTTCTTTGCCAATATTACCTTGACTGTTGAATCTTCTTGAGGACTTTCTTCCTGGGTCTCTTGGTTTCCAATGATTTGTATGTTGTTTTGTTGAGTTTATCAAAGATTTCTACTTTTCATTTGTTTACATCTTTGAGGATTTTTTTAAATTGCCTGATTATTTGTTTTAAGGCTCTTTTCCACTCTTTTTTTGGTTGTATGGTATTATTATACGTATCTTTTAGATGACTTATTTGGTTCTCAGTTGCTGTTATTCTGTTGGAGAAGCATTCAGTGAGGTTTTCATTTTGCCTACCATGTTTTTCAGTCCTGTTTTTTCAGTTTGGAGTTTTTGGGTTTCTATTTTTATATCCTCTTGATTCTTACTTGCAGTTCATTCAGCTAGACCTATACTTTCTTTGATTTCTATGAACACCCTCATATTTCTTCTCTAAATCTGTTACTGAGAGGCTTAAGAGGTGGTTGGCACTTTTCTGGTCATCAGAGATGCCATTTCCATTCTCTATATATGGTGTTGGTCTGCCTATTTTCCCCATCGTTATGACTGTAGTGTGATTGCTAGGTGTTTTGTCAGGTTTCAATGGCTAGGAGATATGCATTGTCATGGAGTGAAGAAGAGCAGTTGTATTCTTCTGGCTCCACCCTTCTTGGACTGTTATAGCTCACCTCCCTCTAATCATGTAGCTTCTGCAGATATTTCTGAGTGGGTTTTGTCCCAAAATTGGCAACCTAGGGTCAGGGCAGTAGCCATATGTTAGGCGTTAGGTGGCGATCAGGCTCCACACTTTATTCTTGGTATTTTTAGTAATATTTTCTTTTTAGTGGTTATTTGTTTTCTGTCATATCTTGCTTATGACTTTATGACTTTTAAATCTTGCTTATGACTTTTAAATTATCCCAAATGTAAAATTAATATTATTAAATATTTATAAAATGAATAAATTTGGTCCACAATAAGTAAATGTTATTATCTTATAGTGTTATAAATTCAGTTTTTTAGTTTGTTTAAGAGTATCAATCAATGCTATTTACTATAGTTCATTTACTGGATTAAGTGTCACTATTTATTAGGTAGGAATATTTTTTCCAAGTGTCAGATGAAGAAAATGGACTAAGGAATGTAATTAATTTATTTTATGTAACATATAATTAGATATAAATAATAAATTTAACATTCAAAAATAAGTCCTTTTCTAATGTCAGTGCTATTCATTATTATTTTTATTAAGATTTTTTTGATTGTGTTGTTACACTTAGCAGAATTTACTCCTGATTTTGTACTTAGAGATCATTCCTGGCAGTTTTCCAGGACCATATGTTATGCTTACTAGGGAGTTAATCCAGGTTAGTTGCATTCAAGACAAGTGCTTTACCCACTGTACTATCTCTTGAGCTCCTCAAATCTCTTTTTTTAGTAAATACAAAGAAATGGTTAATTTAGTACTATGTTGAATAGTTTATTAAGTGACCTATTATTTATTTATATTGTCTTTCCTAATTTCCTTGTTGATGATTTTCTAATTGTTGAAACTTTCACATAAGTATCTTTATTAAACTTTTTTGCATATTGGAAAGGAAACTTAATTACCTCAGATTTCATTATTTACCTAAGTTTAATATTCAGCTTCCAAGTTCCAATTAAGGATTTATAAATCAATTTTTTCTATATTCACCATTTTTCTCAGTACTAAGTTTTCATTGTATGATCATTTGAAGCCTGAATTTATTACAAAGGTAAGAGTTTCCACATATTATTTCTTTTAAAAATTTAGCTCAATTCCCAGATTATGTCTTCAGGCTGCCAAACTAGCTCTGTGGCAATGTTAAAAACATGATAAATCGGAAATGTTTAGTTTGAGACTTGTGAAACTGCACTGCAACACTTATCTTTAGATCCAATCTTGGTGATGTATATATTATGATTCCTGGCAAGTTAGAAGCAGATTCTACTGGATGGAAAACTTTTTTTTTTTTTGAAATAGGCTCACATAGAAAATCCCTAGGTAGCAATGAAAAGAAAATACTGAATTTCTGACTTTGTTATTGAAAAACTTAGCAAACATCATTTTCAATAGCAACTTTATCATTAATGCAGAAATGTCTTCAAATAGCTGTTTCCACCATGTTTGTTTTTAGTGAATATTTAGGGGATCATCTCACATTTATAATGCTCAGGTTATCCCCCAAAGAGGTATATGATGAAGGCCTCAGATTTAACTTTATTTTATAAAGTTTTGAGACTGGATCAGGAATAACAAAGAGTTACCCAATTTAGGGTGATTTGGCTAAAATATTATTAAACATTTTGTTTCCATTTTTAACTAATTAGGTAAGCAATACTCTAGATCTTCTGTGAAAAACCTTAAGGGTTTTTGTAATATCGAACACTTGCCTAGATATGAAGGGAATCAGAATAAGTCATAAAAAGCCATAATTAAAGTTATTGTCCAGAAATCCAGAATATACCATACTGAAGTGTAACTGGAGGATTATCCAGATTTTAGCCATTTCCTAGGGGTCAAAGAAAAAGTGAAATTACAAAGTGAAATTACAAAATCATATCTATAAAATAGAAACTGTATAATTGATTCTGAGAAGCATAGGCTCCAATGAACTTTCTCTTGAAATATTCATAGTCTAAAATCCCAAATGACATCATAATTCATCCAGTTACATGTTACAATGTTTGAATAGATCCAGTGAATACAGGATGTATTCAAACCATTCAGTGAAAACCAATCTCTTGCCAGAGTTGAAATGGACAGAAAGTAATTTAGTCTAGATTTAGCTCTGAAATAATATGGCTCATTTCAAGGAAAAAGTTAGACATACCAGTTAGTTGCAGCATGCATTAATATCCTTCAGATTTTTGGACTAATAATATTTTCTAGTAAGAGTCTTATGTTTCTAGCAAGAATGAGAGTACAGGAGTAGGATGTTTTGCCTTCCTAACAACCCAGGTTTGATATCCAGCATCTCATACAGTGCTGAGAGTGATCTTTGACCGTAGGGCAGGAATTATTACTGAACACCTCTGGGTGTAGTCAAAAAAGAACAAAATTTCATGTGTGCCTGAGAGATAGTTTAGAGGTGGAGCACATAACGCTTATGTGCAAGTCCCAGGATTTGAGCTCTAGTATAGTATAAATCACCTACCCGGCACTGCCCAATATAGTCCTGGAGGCATTTTTTACCCAAGAAAACATTACCAGACTGAGTACCCAATCATCAATCAGGCCCACAATCCTGGGCCTTGTATAGCCAGTGGTAGTTCCTTACAATTGAGCATCACTAATGAGCTTCCTCTCTCAAATAATCATTTGTTATTCCAAAAGGGTGTTTGTGTATATTCAAAAATATAAAGAAAATTTTTATATTACACCGTGAAAGCTCACAGTTCTTGTTTTCAAAATATCATCTTAAGGGGCCAGAGTGGTGGCACAAGCAGTAGGGCATTTTCCTTGCATGCGAATAACCTGGAATGGATCCCCCCAAATCCCATATGGTCCCCAAGCCAAGAGTGATTTCTGAGCGCATAGCCAGGAGTAAACCCTTAGGGTCACCAGGTGTGACCAAAAAAAAAAAAAGTCATCTTAAGACTGGAAAGATAGTATAGCATGGAAAAGTGCTTTTGTTACATACTGACCTAGGTTCCAGTCTTAGCACTATAAATGTTACCCTGAGCACTGCCATGAAGGATCCCTAATCATAGACCTGAAATAAACCTTGAGAACAGTCAGGTGTGTTTCTCCCCCCAAAATTAAAAAAAATATTTTAAGTTATTTTATAGAGTATCTATAACTGCATCTATCACTTAAATGTACAATTAATAAAACTAATTTCAATTTAATTTCTTTTCAGATAACCAATACATATTCTATATCCCCTGACTACCCCCAAAATGTCCTTTAAGTTCTTGTTTGCTGAAACAAGAATCAAATACAGGTGTAGGCATTAAATATTGTCATTTTTTAAGTGTTTACAAATTTAGACCAGTGCTTTTAACCTTAACATTAATTTGCTGAAGAACTGTACTTATTGACCTGTAAATATTTTATCTATATTTCTCATACTGTTTTCTTATTTGAAGTAGTCTTCATTTACTAACAACTTGGAATTGAATTCTATTAAACACTTTGGCGGCATATAAGACGATTGGTCGTATAAGACGACCCCTAATTTTACAGTTAAAACATAGGCTTAGGCCTATATTTGCTGTATAAGACAGAACATTCCTGTGTTGCAATTGTAAGTACCACAGTGAGCCAATCATAACAAGCAAAGGTTCAAAGGTTATACGGTAATAGACTTCCTCTCTGACTCTGGCCCATTTGAGCAGGCTTTTGACAGTGTAGATTCAGGTACAGAACATTGTCTAATTTGTATGCATCAAAACCCTGCTTGGAATGGCTGAGTTAGAGAGGCGATCCGAGCAGCCTTGCAGTGATTGGTGCAGGATCGAGTTGGAAAATTCATTTCTTGGCAACATCCAGATGATTTTCGTTTAGCGGCATATATCGGCGTACAAGACTACTCCAGGTTTTCGGTTGACTTTTTTTCATTGCCTTTCATGCAAAAGGTCATCAGTTCGAATCCCGGTGCCCCATATGGTCCCCCGTGCCTGCCAGGAGCAATTTCTGAGCATGGAGCCAGGAGTAACCCCTGAGCACTGCCGGGTGTGGCCCAAAAACCAAAAAAAACAATAAAAAAAAAGTCATCTTATACTCCGGCAAATCTGGTATATCATGGGTAATAACATTCTAATAGTACACAAAATCAGGAAAATACCCACATACTATCTAGTAACCCTGCCCAGGATTAGAGATGAAAAACTTACCATCCCTTTGTGTATATATGTGGTTTCTCACTGAACATAAAAGTAATCTGTAACATGTTACTTTGTCACTATGTAAAGTTTCAGTTCCCCATTAATAGATTTCTAGTGATTTTAATGACAAATGATAATCCTTTAGTCAGATAGTTTAGTTTTCTTCTTTGATATTTATTTGTAAGAATTTTCTTGGATACAAAAGAATAGATCCAACTTTCATTTTATCCAAGTGGATAGTTGTTTTAGGGACTACAAATGGTAGTATTATGTTTAATGGATATAATATTTTTCTCATATAAATTTACAAAGGACTGGTGACTAAATTTTTAAATATGTACTCACTGGTTATTATTTGGTAGAAACTGCTTGCTTATTAAGAATAGATTTGTAATACAAATGCTACTTCAGAAGTAAGTCTTATATAAAATAAAAAATAATCAATATTAATGTTTTAATGAATAATAGTTTACCTTTGCTGAAAGTAAATATAAAGGCAGAAGTCTTCAATTCTCAGTCATATTTTTTAAAGCTGAGCAAAGTATAGAAATAGAAACTGTACCTCTGTGTAACTTATTCATGTTTTATTTTATTAAAGATACAGTTATGCAGTTCATAGAAATCTTATAATTTGAAGAACCCATTTATCATATGTCTAAATAATTTTGTCCAAGAAATAGAAAATGCAACTTTTTACATATATTATATTTAATTCACTATACATTATCATTAAAATTTTTAAATGGGTTCTTCAAATTGAATAAAAATACATATAATTGTTTACATTTAATGACTATATTTTGGATACTTTATGAATTATGGCCTCATTAATGATAATTTCATTTGGAGAAATGTTTATTAGTTCTCACTTTTGTTGGTGAGGTTTCCTTATTGATGACATATAATTGAGAATATGGATGGACACAATTTATGATAAAGAATCTGGGAACATCAAATGGAGATAGAAATTCTCTTCACTAAATAGTAATTTTTATTTTATTTTAATATAATTTTATTGAAATGATTGTGATTTACAAACTCCTTTTTTGTTGGGCTTCAGACATACAATGAATCAGGGATCAGGGCCACCAACAGTGTTGACCTCCCTCCACTGTGTTACCAGATTGTCACCCAACCGTCACTGTTTGCCTCCCATTGTGCCAGTATAGCAGGCCCATTGAAAGTTTAGATAGATAGGGTTTGAGTATCTTTATTTTAATGTTGTTGACTTTGGCTTGGATATTTAATTCTGTCCATTTTAAAAAAATCTTCACCAATATACCTGCGACTATTAGACCCTGGTCCCCATTCTTTCATATATGTGTTTCTCATCCCTCATTAGTTTATTTTCCACCCCAATACTCTGGGGTGTTGGATATAACTCCCATTTGGACCATTGCATTTCTTTATGCAATTATATTAAATACCACATATAAGTGATATTATTCTGTATTTATCCACCTTCTTCTGGGTCACTTCATTTAACATAATATTTTACAGTCTCATCCATATTGCTACAAATTGCATACTTGCATCATTTTTATAACTATGCATTATCCCATTGTATATATGTACATATGTTCCTGATCCACTCATTTGCTGTTGGACATCTAGGTTGATTCCAAGTCCTGGTTATTATATCGAATGCTGAAATAAATAGAGGTGTTCATACATACTTTTGGATATATGCTTTTCTGTCCTGGGGATATATGCCCAAAAGAGGGATTGCTGGGTTGTATAGCTCAATTTTGAGGTTACTGAGTCCTCTACATACATTTTTTCCATAGAGGTTGAATAAATAGTACTGATAAAAGCAAATACTATCTGCTGAACAATAAAATGCTATTAGTATATCATATTCACAAAAGTCAACTCAATTGTTGAATTCTAGATCCCTAATCAAATGAAACACTGATATTGGCAAACCATTTTTTCAAAGCATATCTGCTTTCATGACAGGTGTAAGGATTTAACTCTAAAAGCATGTGTGTTTATTTCCAAATGTAAAGGTAGCCTCCTCCATCTCTTTCTTTAATATTTTTATTTTTTTAAATTTTGTAATTTAATTTTATTAATTTCTAATTTTTAAATTATATATATTTAATTTTTGGCTTCTACTTGGTACAAAATTCTAGAAGACAAAGTCTTGCATGGGATAAAAGCTCATGTCAAAATCAGGGAGATTGTATATAGCCTGTCATTTTTTACCCCCAAATGCACCAGCAATATAATATATGGCACCCACCATTCCCTTTGCACAGGCATATTAAAGAAGGAGAAATCTTATGTATAGAAACATGCTCTTGTCTACTAAGGATAAGAACCCATAAATCTCATAATACAGGGGACCCTCTCACCCTGAATATGTGCCATGGGATCTCGACTTAGATTCCATATGATTGTACAACAACTGTCCAAACTTGAACCCCAGATCCCAATAGTAGAACTGACACAGTTCCCTGCAATAGCACCAGGAACCAAACTCCCCCCGGGGAAATTCCTAATACCACTCTGACACCAACTTGTGCCAGTTTTGATATGACATCCTGATGGTGAGGAAACAAGCAACAACTTGATCTAAGAGCAGGTTGCTTTACCTCATCACCTAACGCTAAAATGAAATCAGAAGACACTCCATCCTTTGATCTGTGCAAAAATCAAGATCACTAATAACTGACTTTGACAACCGTGACTGGGCAGAACTTTTCCTGGGACCAATAAGAAAGAACCCAGCTTAGGCAAAAACCAAGATCTCTAATTCCAGAAGTCTGACTTTGACAACCATGACTGAGCAGAACTTCTGAAACCAGAAGTTCTATATCCTAGGTTTCATTCTATGACCTGTGCAAATACCTATATCTCTAATTATAGAGGACTGAGCAGAAAATTTCCTGGCACCATAAAAGACCATGAGTTAGATAATAAGTATGTCTGGAGCCTGTAGTTGTTCCCATCACAGTATGCTTCAAGGATGAAGAAATCCTGTATCTCCTAGGCCAAGTGAATTCCCTTTCTAATTTACCTGATACTATGCCTATGAAAAAAAGAAAGAAAGAAAAAAAGAACTACAAAACCGTGCCTCACAAAACCTCCTTCTTTTTTTCTTTTTCTTTCTTTTTGAGTTTTGTTGCCGTTGAGTTGTCATTGCCTGTTTATGTTCTTTTTCTTTCTCTTTTTTAAATTTATGTTTGTAGCTTCTAGATGAGCTTCTCCCAGATTTCTTCCCCACCCCCAACATAACTGCAGAACTTGAATCATCTAGATCTGACACACAAATTAAGGAGGAAAAAAGTGGATGGTATCAGGAGCCAAAATTTGCATGAACATTGAATGAGATAAAAAATAATCAGACCTAACACCAAACCCAACTTCAAAGTCAACAGAATTGATAACCAATTTACAACAAACTATACACAAAGGGGATTTGTTATACTAGCAGTTCAGGGGGCAAAGCGGAAGGTATAGGATGCTTAGTGGGAAGTGGTAGAGGGAGGACAACACTGGTGGTGGGAATGGCCATAATTCACTGTCACTATGTACCTTAGATATAACTGAAAGATTTGTAATTTACATTGATCACAATAAAGTTTATTTAAAGTAAATAAAAGCATGGGAAACAAAACCTAACTAACACAATTACACAAAACTGAAAGCTTCTGCACAGCAAAGACATAATAAAAAGACAGCTTAATGATTGGGAGAGAATATTCATTGATTATACCTTTAGCAATGATATAATCCAGATATATGATCATTTTATTCACATTTTAAGAAGCCCTTAAACATAGTTGACTTCTGAAATCGTACTTATGACTTAAAATAATCTTCACATATGTTAACATATATGAAAGATGTTACAATAAAATAAGCATGCAAATGCCATTAACAGTAAATTATGTAGAAAATATATATAGAAATTAAAATGTTCATTTGTTGACTACTAAAATTATGTCATACCTTTAAATTGGTTTCATTTGGTAATACTACTATAATTAATATTAATATTTTAAAAATTCTTCAAAGATTTAGTAAGTTCTAAATTCCAGGCACTGTAATAGATATTAGGAATGAATTTTGTAAAATTTGTTGTTGAAGCTTGACATCATTAGTCATCAAGTAAATGAAAATTAAAACCTCAGTAATATACAATTATGTAATCACTAAATTAACTCATTTTAGTGGAGTAAATCAATGACAAATTTGGCCAATGGACCAAAAGCAAAAGAAACATACCGTTTTGGCCTGCTACACTTAATTATCTATGCAAAACACTTGAAGTTTTCATTATATTCTGTTATGATAATTTTTTATCTCTAGAGAAGGTGACTAATTTATTCTTTATCAGATTCTTTGTGACTGTGAATTACTTTACTTTGTGACTGTGACTTACTTTACTAATCCATAATGGATATGATTATGAGTTTCTTGTGTAAACTTGACTGGTTCTAGAGATGCATATATGCGATTACTGTTATTTTTATATGACTGGAAGGTTTTTATTATTTAAGTTAGTATTTAAAAAGTAGACTTAAAGGGAATAATGTCTTTGACAATGGGGGTGTGCATCATCCAATGGAATGAATCTAATGAAAGTTTAAGTAGAAAAGAAATGACTCTTACTGCTAATCTTCAAGTTGGACAAGTAGGGACATCATGTCTTTAGAATTTATAAACTGGCTCTTTTTAGTTACTATAGGGTTTGGGCTTCTTAATATCTACTTTATACTAGCCAACTTTAAAAAAACTGTAACACACACAAACAAATATATCATCAACTAGTTTTGTTTATACAGATAAGCTGGACTACTAATAGAGATGATTCAATTTTGTAAAACGGGGTTCTCTTACAAAAATACAAGACAAAATAAAAAAATGTGGAAGCATAGCTGGTACTTCTGGTATGCAGGATTTGATTGCAAATACTATTAGACAGATTTGATGATACAGTGAAAAATCTATATGAAATCTATGCACTGTCTATATTTTATAAAATATTTAACTAAAGTGGATTTAAAAATTTTAGAAAACAGATATGTATATATGTTTTTGTTCTGTATAAGTAGAATAACATAACTGTAGAATATCTGAGATACTTAAAGATAAATATCTATATTTTAATTTTAGATCAGCAGATACTAGGTCATTGATCTGAGAATAAATTAGGTGAAAATAAAATTGAGAAAACTCAATTTAGAATTGAATTTATTAGATATTTGATTCCTCTAAGCTAATATTTCAATAAATTATAGAACCAAACATTTTTAAAATATTTATATAAAATTTTAATCAACTTGTTTTTTTGTTTCTTGGGCCACACCTGATGACACTTAGGGGTTACTCCTGGCTATGCACTCAAAATTTGCTCCTGACTTGGGATCACATGGAACACCAGCAATTGAACAGGGTCCATCTAGGGTCAGGTGAGTGCAAGGCAAATGCCCTACTGCTGCATTATTGCTCCAGTTCCCAAATTTTAATCAACTTTTATAGAACCATCTAGAGAACATTCTACTTATAAAAATCTAGTATTACACTATATTTAAATTTACTACTCGATACTCAAAAGCTATAATAATAAGCATCTTTTCAAGAGTCTATACATAGATTATTTGGTTTATTTTGTCTAGATTTATTTTTAATAACAATTTTTATATAAAATTATAACAGGCCCACTTAAAGTTTAGCTTGTTAGAATGTGGGTCTCCTGATTCCATTTTTGTTCATTATTGTATAGGTAATAAGACTGTAATAATATTTAGTTTTTAGGTATTGATATGCAAAGTTACTGCACAACCTACTACTAAAATGCCTATGATACACGACCATACTTCTTTCACCTCGAATACAAAGTTTCTTCTTTTGTCCCCAACAACCAACCACTTCATTATTTGCTGATTGACAACTGTGGTTGTGTAAAGACTGTTCTCCCTTAGCAAAACATTGTGCTTGAGATCCCAACCTATGTTACTGTGTTACTTCCTGGCAATCTCCTCCCACCCCCGATCACTCTACTCGAACCTGGAATTTCAGTTCTACATTATAGTATATAAATTTTATTATTGACAAGTATTATCCATATACTTTGTTATTTATATAACACAATTGAATAAGACTATCCTGTATTTGTATTTCTGCCTCTAGCTTGTTATGCTTGACTTGAATACACTCCAATTCTATACAAGTTTCTGAAATCTGCACATCTTTAATTTTTCTAGTGGTTCTATGGTATTCTATTGTGAATACATTCCACAGCATTTTGTTTTGTTTGTGCCACACCTGGCAGTGCTCACTGCTTACTCTTAGCTCTATATGCAGGGATCACTCCTGGTGCTGCTCAGAGGACATAAGTGATGCTGAGAATCAAACTCCAGTTCTAAATGGGAAGGTAAGTGTGTCCATTGTAATATCTGTTTGATACTCCCACAGGTTTTTGACCCATTCATCTGTTGTTGAACTTTGGGCTGCTTCCATAATTCAGTATGCTTGCTTATTATCTTTATAATTGTTGTTGGACAATAGCATGTCTCCATACATAAGAGGTGCAATGAACATCAGTATATAGATAGATTTCTGAATTAATATTTTGTGTTTGGTGATCAAATTGGTGGTCTGTTCCTATTTTTTGATAACTCTTAAAAATGGCATTTCTACCATCAGTGCATTTCATCCAGGTACCCATTAACATTTTATTATTTTCAGCAATGTTTTAAATTATTTATTGTAATTGTGTTTTGGTAGACCATAATTTTTTTGCAATAGTCTTACTATTCTCTGGCTAGAATATCCTACTTTGATTATAAAATTGGAAAAATTGAAGAGGGACAGTGTTGTAGTCTCAAGAAGTAACCATGCTCTTGTTTGTCAGCTACCTCAAGTTGTTTCCTTTCCTTCAGGGCCAGGGGTTAACATCTGCTTATCAGAAACATCCTGGATTCCAATTTTGTTGTATTGAATTAACATCTTTAAAAGCTACTATAAAGATTTTTTTGATATTCAACCCGAGTTTCAATTGAAGTTTTCATCTTGTCTTGCTTCCTACAATGTCTCCTAGGTTTATTAGAAGCCAGAACATTATATAAGTTAATTGAATGCCATTATCATTACATTAGCCAAGTAGACTATTCAGTTGGCATCTCAATGTCTTGCTCTTTGCTTATACCTATTCTGTTATACAATTAATAATTTGACTGATTAATGACTCTTTAATATTATTAATTATTGATAAGTCCATTTTCTCTCCCACTCATTTGGAAGAAGTTTATCTATGTACTCATTAAATGTGTAAGCAAGCTTAGCATAGAACCCAATATTGATATGATATTTTTCTTTTCTGTATTTTGGATCACACCTGTATGTGCTCAAGACTTACTTCTGTTTTTTAGGCTCCGGAATCAGTCCTAGCAGACTTAGGGGACCATATGGAGTTCTGGGCATTGAAAGATGGTCAGCATAGTTCAAGGAAAGCACCTTAGCTACTATACTCTGGTCCCAAGAGATCCTAAAATTCCTAAAGGCATTTCCTTGTTTTAGTCATCTCTTTATACAAATTTAAGGATCCTGTAAAGGAAAATACAGTTCATATAAAATTAGTTACTATATTACATGTGATCAAATTTAAATTTGTATCATATATTTTAATAGAAAATTTTATCAAGTTCACTAGAAAAATTTGAATGAGATTTATGGGTTAGAAAATAGTTCTGAAACTATGTTTTCATTCATGTCTACATTCAGTCTGTGGATATATAAAATAATATTATTGGTACATATTTAGGAAGTACACTCTGAATGAGTAGGTTAGAAAGGTTATGAGGCATGTACTTATATATTTATTTAAAACAATAAATTTTGGAAAACCGGCAAGAAGTGAGTACTTTGCAAAAGCAAGGTCCCCTGATTGTGACGTCAGGCTGGGATTTTCTGTGAATCCACACCTGCCTAGTGGGGCTGACTGCGAAGAACTGTGAGTCCTGTCTTTTCTTTGTGTTTATTTGTCCTCTTCTGTCGTCCGGACCTCGTGGGACTGGGCTGAAAAGAGGCTGCAGAAAAGCACTTTGGCTCCACTTCGCTACACGGCCATGCGCTCTTTCTAAGGAAAGAACATCATCGCAACAAGAAGAGAAAAAAAATCACACTAAGGACTGTGCTGGATCAGTGAAGCCCAGCATTTCTCTCTGGACTGTCTTCTCTGCTATGTGCCTAGGTCCAAGATTTGATCCTTTGAGAGGCCTCATTCATGGAGGACTACGCTCCCTTGTAGGAAAATTGACACACCTGAAAGGGCGGAACCAGAGGAGTCTGGCTGCGTACATCATTTACCCAATGAATACCACTGCAACACGTAGAAAAACACACAATACTAGTGTGACAATGGGGAAACAACGCAGGCTAGCATCAGACATAGAGAATGAAGATGACAGTTTTGATGACCAGATAATGACCAACGAACTAATCAATCTTTCAGATAAGGACTTTAGAAAAGCAATATGGAAGATGCTGAAAGAACTCAAAGAAACCATGGACCAAGTTGAACAGAAAACTAATAAGAACCAAGAAAATATGATGACAGAAATCACAAAACTCCAAACTGGAATAACTAACAGACCTGAAAAACTCAGTAAATGAATTGAATGGTAAAATGGATGATCTTAACACCAGGGTAGACGAAGCTGAGAATAGAATTGGTGCTGTGGAAGATGAGATAAATAACAACTCCATACAGTGGGAGAGATTGGAAAATAAACTTAAAACAAACGAATAGACAATGGAAAAAATAATCAAAGAGTGGGAAGAGATGAGAATAGAAGTCTATGATAAGATCAACAAAAACAACTTAAGAATCATTGGAGTCCCAGAGACCCAGGAAGAAAATTTCCAAAAGAATCAACGGTCAAGAACATCATTAAAGGGGCCCAGGAGATAGCATGGAGGTAAGGCGTTTGCCTTTCATGCAAATGGTCATCGGTTCGAATCCTGGTGCTCCATATAGTCCCCCGTGCCTGCCAGGAGCAATTTCTGAACATGCAGCCAGGAGTAACCCCTGAGCACTGCCGGGTGTGACCCAAAAACCACACACACACACACACACACACACACACACACACACA
>PVKC010005806.1:17185-32614 GCA_004027635.1 Crocidura indochinensis | reverse complement strand
CTTGGGGGACGATATGGGATGCTGAAATTCGAACCACTGTCCTTCTGCATCCAAGGCAAATGCCTTCTTTCCATGCTATCTCTCCAGACCCAGATATAAGTAATTTCTAATATTAATAGATAATATGTGAACATGAAGCATCTCAATCAAATCTTTTCAATCATAGTTATGATGAGGACGTAAGTGAAGATTATCAAAGCAGTAAATTATTATTAAAAAAGAAATATGATTCTAAGAAATAAAAGTATAATCATAATGTTCATAGTGAAGTATTTTATGGCATAATTAAGATATGTTTTGAATACAAACTCCTTATCCACTTACTTGGGCAAAATTCACAAGGTTGTAAAAATTTACAAAGCCCTCAAAATTTCATTTCAGTGCATCTAAAATGAAAGATTATTTTTGTGCAATTCATTATTTTTAAATGAAATCTAATTTTTATATGAAATCTAATTTAAGGTATTAATCTTGAGACTATACAGCAAAAATTGTTTTTTTTTTTTTTTTTTTTGGTTTTTCGGTCCACACTCGTTTGATGCTCAGGGGTTATACCTGGCTAAACGCTCAGAAATTACTCCTGACTTGGGGGGACCATATGGGACGCCTGGGGATAGAACCCCGGTCCTTCCTTGGCTAGGGTTTGCACGGTAGACACCTTACCTCTAGTGCCACCTTGCCAGCCCCAATATTTTAAGAATATCTTTAATCACTGTTTATTGATGTTTTATTACAGAAATAAAAATGGAATCAGAGAGCACCCATCAAAAGGGAGATTGAAAATAGTTATATGTACATAAAATGGAATAAAATGCTATAATAAAATCTATTAAGTTAAATGTAGATATATGGTGAATTATTTGATATACATAATGAATCTATATATAATTATGAAGAAATAGATTTAACATTTTGGGGTAATAGGAAAATAAAATACATTAACGACTGTAAATAAGCAATTATTTTGTAAATGGAGTGACAATTTTTTTCTAACGGCAAGTAACTGAAGAGAATTGAGTAGGATAAAAAGAAAAAAATGTAAGAACCAATCACTTATAGTTTTTACTTTCTTATATTGGCTTAGTGTTTTGAACTTTTAATCAACAAAATTTGCTTAGCTGAACAATAAATCAAGTTATTATTTGTTATTTTTAACATTAAACTTTATTAAATTAAATATTTAAATTATTCTTTAAGGTCATTGCAAGGTATTTTTATCCTCATCTTTCAAGCTTTCTATTAATGCTTGATTAAACTGAATTCTGGGTTTATTTATTTTTGTCATGATTTTAATAAAGAAATGGAAATAGATTTTCAATGGAAATATTCTTACACATATAAATAAAATATTTATCAACTCTTTACTAAGATGAAAACATTAGGTAAATTTCTGGGTTTTACATTTAATCACAAAATTTTACATTTCAGGTAGGTTTTTAGGCAAAATGCATTCAAAGAAAATGTAAGAGAGATTATTTAAAAATAAAAAATACCTATAAACAAAATATATTCACATTAAGACAATCAGATTTTAAGGACTGAAGAGATGGCACAGCGGTAAGGCTTTTGTCTTGTATGCAGAAGGACAGCGGTTCGAATCCTGGCATCCCATATGGTCACCCAAGCCTGCCAGGGGCGATTTCTGAGCATAGAGCCAGGAGTAACCCCTGAGCGCTCCTGGGTGTGACCCAAAAACCGAAAAAAAAAAAAAAAAAAGACTCAGATTCTCAAGTAAGCATGCATTCACCTTGACTACATTAGATGTAACCATGAATATAAAACCTTACATGTAATAAGGTATAGTATCAAAAGTTGGCAATGCGATTAAAATATATTTGGACTTATTTAAAACTTATGTATTGATTCAGTCATTTTTAATAAGGATACTTTGTGTCTTTATCTGTTTTAGTTTTCTTCACACCTTTATGCAAAACTTGAATGAAATGTATAATTTTGGTATTTATTTCAGTGATCATTATGAAAAAAAAGAAGAGATGTCATGGGTAAAAAAATAAGTAAAGTTCCCCCCTTTATAAATAATGCTGGAAAGATATACCAATTTTGTAGATATAAGATCAAAGATTTAGAATAATAAATAGAATTCAACACTGTAGAGAGAATTAATGAATCTCATAAATAGAATAAAGAAAACGTAAATATTAAAAACTTTAAGAAAGCATTGAAAGAATTTGATAACATCAGAATCAGATACTTCATGTTTATGATTTGCAATACTCAAATAGAATAAAAATTCTACCCAAAGCATCATACAAATTTAGTGCAGTCTAGATCAAAATTCTGATGATGTTCCTGAAGAACTTAGAATAAACTCTACTAAATATTGTATGGAATCATAAAACCTCCAGAATATATTAAGCAATTCTGAGGGAAAAGAAGATGGGAAGCAATGTATTTCTTGAATTTAAATTATACAGTGCAGATAATTAAAACTCTGTGGGAACTAGAGAGAAAGGACAGATTAAACATTCTATAAGACATTGGTACAAACAACAGGTAAATCTCTCCAGGCTATGGTGTTCTATGACTTGACTCCATTGGCAAAGACAACAAAAACAAAATGAACAAATGAGACTGCAACACTGCTAGTAGATATAGGGAAAAGTTCATAGTTAATGTATGTCACAGATGAGAGCTGTTTATTTCATGTGTATTCCCCCAGAAAGAAATCAAGCGTACCTTATTTAGGAAAGCAAGCAACTGTGCTCATAGATAAAAATATTGATATTCTCTTGGGTCACCATGTGATCTACAAAGGAGGAACAGCACCTCTGATATTGTTTTGTGTGTCTCTTATGTGCTGAGAGATTTCTAGTACCTCTCGTCCTAGATTTTCACAAATTCTTGTATTAAACTTTTCTTAGAATTGGTGATGTTTACAAGGAATTTTGTCAATCTTATCATCTTAATACCCATAATCCCAATTAATTGTTCATCAAAGAGAGGAAAAACATTCATTAATACTTCAATGTTAATTTATTATATTATTGAATGATGAGCTGGAGGTCTACTCTCAGTTGTAGTTTAGTAACTTTATAAGAAGAAAAAAATATCTGTAAAATTATAGATCATTAATAGCAAATCTTTTTCATATACATAAAAAGAATAATTCTGACAGTGGATCTTAAGTGAAGTAATCAATAAAGATGAGTAAGTAATATGCTGAGATAAAATCAATTTCAATATGTAGGCAGTTAATTGTTCTATGGATCTGTATTTTAGGAATAAAGGTAAAATAAAAGCATTTCAGAGAGCAAAGCTACAGTCACCAAGGTATTTTTAAAACTCTAGTTTAGATTTTTAATGGCCTTTAAATAAAAATACAAGGGCTTGTATAAAAGATGGTGGTAAACATGTTTGCGAACCCAAAGAATATTTTTTACAACAATAAAAATGACACAAATGTGTTTGAGAATAATAGAGAACAAAAAACACACAATTGTAATAGAATGCATAATGGCAACAGTTAATTAGAATTATTTTATTTTAAATCCCCTGAATTCTTTGAGAAGGTAACAATAATATTGATTCTTACAAAGTTTAAGAACAACAATATTAAAATTCAAAGACAGCAAGTAAAAGACTATAAATAACATATTTAGCATATAAAAGTGTTGACTAAACTGTTCAATTATCTGAAAGCATGTAGAAAAAATAAAGAATAAAATAATGTCAATAAGATTCTAATGCAATTTTTAATGTTACTCAAGAATACATACTAGGTAGCATATCACTGGCTAGATTAAAATTAAACTGAAAACATGGATTATGTTAATACTGAAAGATATTTACCTTGTTACGATAGAACACCTTTTCTAAAAAAATTAATAAATGAAGAAACATAATTCACTCTATTCAGATAAATTGGATATGTAAAAGTACACACTGAAGTGATCAGGAATTAGTTTTGTTCAGCTGCATACCAGGCAAGCACCCTATCTGCTGACCTATTGCCCAGGCTTACTAATTTCAGATATTGCTTGATTTCAAATGTTTGAAAGTATTTTCTTTGTTATCTAATATATATCTCTATCTCTAAAAAATATTTATTTCTATGTTCTCTCTGCCCATATCTCTAATGATAATTTTTTTCATTTTAGATATGATGAAAAATTGAAGAAACAGATTATTTTAACAATATCACAATATCTCACAGACTATATACACACATATATAAATCACCCAAGTGATTTTATGAGATTGTAATAACTTTGTTATGGAAACTAATTAATGCAATGTATTTTAAATGTAATGGGTAAACTCTTTTGAATTATAAAATGTTTGTAATAGGAGTTCAGGCATACAATCAATGTTCTTATTTCCAATCCTACATCTAATAACCTTATTTCTCCACCTAACATCCAAGGTTGTCTCCCCCTCCAATTGATTGTTTTAGGGATAACATTATATTAAATTCAGATGTCATAAGTTACAAAATCGTCCATCATCAAGTTTCACCATACACTGTTTCAACACTGAACCCTTTATGAGTGCCTAAGTCCCTCTACCAATGTTTCCCCAACCCTGTTTGTTCTCACCCAAGGTCTGTCTCTGTGAGAGGTACTTTTTATTTCTTACTGTTTTGCCTTTCTCTCTGTGGTTTATAATATTGTTACATATAGTGTTCATGCATATTACTTTATCACCTTCCACCTCTCCCTCCTCCTCCTGGTCATTTATACAGTATTAGACCATTTCTTGTTATATTTTCTAGAAGCCTCTTCACATGGCATGATTCCTACAAAAAACGTTGTCATTTTCTTTCCATTTCGTTGGGCATTTATTATTTCACCATTATATTTCTTTTTATCCCACTTATAGAAGAGATCATTCCATACCTGTGCCAGTCTCTTTCTAATTTTATTCAACATAATACTTGCTAGATCCATCCACATTGCAGAAAACTGCATTAATTTATCATCAGAAAACTGCTTTATTTTTCTTTCCTAAATGGTCACGTAATATCCCATTGTGTATATGAACCATAGTGGGTTTTTTTATAATCCATTCATTTACTCCTTGAACACTTGGATTGTTTCCAGATTTCTGCTATTGAATTTGTGCTTTTGTGAATAGTGCTTCAAGGAACATAGGGGTGTCAATATCTTTCTCCATTGTTTTGGAGCTCTTGGGGTTTCTTATTTTCTTTCTCTCTTTCTTTCTCTCTCTCTTTTTCTTCTTTCTTTCTTTCTTTCTTTATTTCTCTTTCTTTCTTTATTTCTCTTTCTTTCTTTCTCTTTCTTTCTTTCTTTCTTTCTTTCTCTCTCTCTCTCTTTCTTTCTTTCTTTCTTTCTTTCTTTCTTTCTTTCTTTCTTTCTTTCTTTCTTTCTTTCTTTCTTTCTTTCTTTCTTTCTTTCTTTCTTTCTTCATTTTTTAGTTTTTGGGTCACATCCAGCAGCGCTCAGGGGTTATTCCTGGCTCTACACTCAGAAATCGCTCCTGGCAGGCTCAGGGGACCATATGGGATGCCAGATTCAAACCACCATCCTTCTGCATGCAAGGCAAATGCCTTACCTCTATGCTATCTCTCTGGCCCCGGTTTCTTATTTTCTAAGTAGTGTAATTACTGGGTCCAATGAGAGTTCAAATCCTAATGTTTTGAAGAATGTCCATATTTTTTCCCAGAAAGACTGGACCAATCACATTCTTCTATATGATTCACATTCTTCTATATTCTATATTGTTTTAGTTTTTTACAATATATGTTTAATTGCAATTATATTAGTTTGGGTTTTCTGGTTTTCATAGTATTGAGGCATTTGTTTTATGTATATGAAGACATCATGCCTTTCCTGGTATAGCTTCTAAACCACAACGGTTCAATCCTCTGGTTTGGTAATGAACTGCTGCTCAATTATGCTTGCTGGGCTGCCACAGGTTTGGTTGTACCTAGTGGCGCTCAAAATTCACGTGGCTTGAGAATTTGATAGACTTATGACCCTCCATATTAGGCATGAACTTTATACCTAAACCCTAAGATTTTTTCCTTTAATGTATGTATTTATAAGTAGATCACTATTAGAAAAATTAAAAAAATCAAGTAATATAGTAATCAGGCTGCAGATATCCTTGAAGATAAAGATAAAAATGTCTGGCAAACACATTCCAAAAACTCTCATGTGTATTACTTTCGTGTGTTTGGTTTTTGGTTTTGGAACACACCTGGCTCTGCACTCACAAATAGCTCCTGGCAGGCTCAAGGAACCATATAGGGTGCCAAGGATCAAAACTAGGTAAGTCCTGGATCTACCATGCGCAAAGCAAAAGTCCTACTGCTGTGCTATCATTCCAGCCCACATGTGTTACTTTTAACAGAGATTTAAGTTGTGATTGTTCACATTATTTTACTTAATCTTTACATTTAGAATATATATATTCTGTTTATGTGTTTTAATCATAAATTATTTTAAATGATATGTTAAGATTATTATTAGTTGAAAACATTGTGTAGGTAAATGTATAATCAAACACATAGTTTATACAAAAACATAGCTGTTTTAAAATCATTGATTGTTACACTTATCTTTACCAAGGTCATTGAGTTATATTGTAACAATTTCTGAGTTATCTCATTGTATCTCACCATCACAAGTAGATTTGAAAATATTTAAATCCTGTTAATAAATGAAGAAACCTGGTATAAAAAGTAAAAGTCATTTCATCGATGTACTTAGTAAATTGTGTGAGTTCAATTAAAGGCTGTCATGGCTTCTTATCATCTAAATACACAATAGTTTTTCTAATAAAAATAATATATATTGGGACTGGAGAGATAGCATGGAGGTCGGTTGTTTGCCTTGCATGCAGAAAACGGTGGTTTGAATCCCAGCATTCCATATGGTCCCTTGTGCCTGCCAGGGGTGATTTCTTAGCGTAGAGCCAGGAGTAACCCCTGTGACCCAAAAACCAAAAAATAAAATAAAATGAAATAAATAAATAAAATACATCAAGTCAACAAAGTAGCTCAATAGTCTAAATGTAAGATATGCACACACAAGGATGCCAAGTTTGATACCAACCACCATGTGGGCACCCTAAAAACAGGTCAGGAATAGCCCTTGCAGGATTTCCCCAAAATTTTAAAACATGAAAATAAGTTTAAATGCACAAAATTATTTTAAATTTATATCTAGAACTTAAATTTTGAGGTTTCCTAAAGCATGCATCTCTATAATTCTACTGTCTATCACAGAAGAATATTTGCAATTTTGTCAATTATAAATTGACATTCAACCAAGATAGAATTATATAAATAGGAAACTTTTAGCAATCAAAGTACTAAATAAAATGTAAGAAACTAAAAAATTAAAAAGTGCATTTGACTTTCAGGATAATTCCATGAATCACAGAAAACATATTATATTTTAATTTATATTTTCAGTGAAACATTTGAAAGAATGTATTCAGTTATTTTATTGAAAAATACAGCAACTCCTTTTATTCAATAGCATTATGTTAAAGCACTGATTCAGGGGCTGGACAGATAGCACAATGGTAGGGCATTTGCCTTGCACTCAGCAGACCCAGGACATATAGTGATTCAAATCCTGGCATCCCAAATGGTCCCCAAGCCTACCAAGAGCGATTTCTGAGCACAGAGCCAGAAGTAGCCCTGAATACCGCCAGGTTTGACCCAAAAACCAACCAACTAAACAAACAAACAAAAACCACTGACTTAAAAAAAATTTTTGACACCTTGCCAGGACCACTCAATCTAGAATTTACATTCTCTCTCTTTTTTCCTCTGCAGATTTGTTCCAGGTGCTCTGATATCATTCCAAATCTCAAAGATGTTCATGTTCAGTAGCACACATGTGTGCATATCTCTGTCTGTGTCATTCTGTTCAAAGATAATTCATCTCTTATATCACATAAGCTACAGACTCTGGTGATTCTGAACAGTATAAGCAATTAGAAAATGAATGAATAAATTATTTCAAATTATTTTTAATATTAGTGTTTTGAGAGCCTGTTTAGAATTTGGCAAAGTATTTGTGACCAGATATATGCCGTTTCAAGTCTTTTAAAATATAAATTAATATAAATAAATTTTTATGAAATCTAAGAATATAAATTACTTTTTAAAAAATTCAAGTCTAGGGGCCCGGGAGATAGCATGGAGGTAAGGTGTTTGCCTTTCATGCAAAAGGTCATCGGTTCCAATCCCGGTGCCCCATATGGTCCCCCGTGCCTGCCAGGAGCAATTTCTGAGCACGGAGCCAGGAGTAACCCCTGAGCACTGCCGGGTGTGACCCAAAAACCAAAAAAAAAAAAAAAATCAAGTCTATTTTAAATATAACAATTTCAAAGAACCTACCAAAATTGCTTTAAGTAGTAATATATACACTTGGGCTAGTAGGACAGTATAGTCGGTAAGTCATTTGCTTGTCTTCAGTGTGGCCTACCATCCCATATGGTCCTTGACATATGAGAGCTCTGCAAAGAAAAATCTCTGAGCACAGAGCAATGACTGACTCCTTGATAATTTCCAGAGTAGCCTCATATGCCTCCCCAAAAAGCTCAAAACATATATAGTGAACATATACACTATTTATTTGCAGCTCTTTATTTTAATCTTTGTGTAATTTCTTGAAATAGGAGTCTATTTCACCAGACAATACTTCTTAAATTTTCACTTCTACTTTCTAAACATATCCCCTTTCAACATCTTTTTGATGAAAATTCCCCTCATTGCTCACTCTTTCCACATTGCCAGAGATTTTCTAAATTTCATAGTGAGAGTCAGATTTATTCATTTGTTCAGTACTGAATAGTAAGGATTGACTCCAGGAAGCCACTCACCAGCTGTGTGATTTTTTTTAGTGTTCGCCTCCTGTATAACTTATGTTTATTTGGACTCCACAAGTCTGCAGCATACAAGGGTCCAGGCACAGTCTGGAACATTGCCTTGCGCCTCTGGCACCACAGTAGAAAATCACATGCAAAGTATTGATTATTCTGTGGGGATTTTTTTTTCCCAGATGTGATTCCTGAATGCTTTATGGGGTGCATGTACTTTTTCAAACATCTGTATTTCTATTATCATGCTAAAACAAGTCATAAATTTGCTTTATAAAATATTACATCCATTATGTAAATTGTGACACAATTTTAGGTTAGGCATTTGAGATAAACCAGACTAGAACTAGAGACTTTTCCTATACATACAGATTACTGTGCAACCAAAGATATTATCCAGCCTACCTTAACAAGTAGTTCAAAATTTCCTGAATATATTTTAACTTACTGATTAGGATTATTAAAAAAAAATAGCTAATTTTTCAGTCTCGCCTCTGATTATTTACTTAAAGCATAAATTAAAGCATAAATGCTATAGTTCTAAATATTGAAAAGTAATATATATATTAGGGAAAAATCATAGAAAAGCGGCCGGAGATAGGGCATTTGCTCTGCATGCAGTTGACCCAGGACAGAACAGGGTTCGATCCCTGGGAGTCCCATATCGTCCCCCAAGCCAGGAGTGATTTCTGAGCGCATAACCTGAACGTCACTGGATGTCCCCCAAAAATCCAAAAACAAAACTTAGGGGCCAGAGAGATAGCATAATTGTAGCTCGTTTGCCTAGTATGCAGCCAATCCTTGACCAATGGTGGTTCGAATCCCCGCATCCCGTATGGGTCTCCCGAGCCAGCCAGGAGTGATTTCTGAGCTCATAGCTAGGACTAACCTCTGAGTGCCCTGGGGTGTGACCCAAAAACAAAAAGACAAGCAAAAAAACAAAACATAGACAAAGAAAAATAGTTATTACTGATAATCTTGGAATAATATACTATTTATAAATGTTAGATCAGGATTTTCTGTCAAAAAAGCAAGCCTATTTATATATTGAATAGGCCAACAATTTGTTTTTCTTTCTTGGATTATTCAAATAAAATTATTGGTATCAATAGAATCCTTGTAATCGTGTCTTTTATGTATGGACTTTTTATGCATGTATGTATGTATGTGTTATATATTTATTTATTTGGTTTTTAGGCCACCACCAGCTGCACTCTGGGGTTATTCCTGGCCCTGCACTCAGAAATAGGGTGAATATGGCAGGCTCAGGGGACAACATAGGATGGGATGCTGGGATTCAAACCGGGTCTGTCCTGTGTTGGCCTTATACAAGGGAAAGGCCTTACCACTGTGCTATTGCTCAGGCCCCTGACTTACTTTCATGTAAACACAAATATTATTGTGATACAGATAATATATGATTGCATTATACATTTTTTTTTCCTACTGCTTGAAAATTTGAATTGAAAAGTCCGTAGCACGCATTTAAGTTAGATTCATTTACATGTCTCTTTTCTGTTTGGGGGACTTTTCATTTAATAAAATCTGCTCTCTCAAATTTCAGGAATTTAACTTAAATGACTAAGTTAAAATAATTTATTATATTCAGACAATACAAAATACTAGTTAATGAATTTTTTGAAAATATAGGTTAACAATAATCAGCAAAGATCAGTTAAGAAACAAGTTTAGTTACTGGTTAAGTGTTTTACAAATTTACCAATTACTATGTGATAGCCAAAGAGAATTTTTTTTGTTGTTGTTTTGGGATCATTCCCAAAAGTACTCAGACATCAGTTCTGATTCTCATCTCAAAAATTACTCTTTGATTTTAAAACAATATATATGCAGTGTCGGGATGAATTCCAGGTCAGCTTCTTGCAAAACAAGCGCCCGGGATGAATTCCAGGTCAGCTTCTTGCAAAACAAGCGCCTTCCCCACTGGATTTTGCCCCTACAAGCTTGTCCTCATGATCTTATTAAAATAAATTCTTCAAAAGTTAAATTATAACACCAATTATAACAGACAACACTCGAGTAATGCTTAATATATTGAGTGGAGGGGTTGGATTTACATATGTTTAAATTAAAGATAACATATATAATTGGAGGTATATTTAATTTATTTTAATTTCAAAAATAGATTTGTTAAGTTTAAAAATATGAGGCAAGAGTCAATGTACAACATATGCTGTACATTGTTTTGTTTTGTTCTGTACAAATGTACATATGTTGTAATATATACTTGTTGTTTTATTTTGTTTTGTAGCCACACCCTGTGGTGCTCAGGGGATACTTCTGCCTCTGTGCTTAGAAAGCACTACTGCTGGCTCAGAGAACCATATGGGATGCCAGGGATAGAACCAGGGTCAGCCACATTCAAGACAAAAGCCCTATCTACTGTGCTCACTACAACCCACATAGAGAAAATTTTCAGGTTCAATTTCTTCCTAGTCAGTCTTCAGTAAAAGAATAATGTAAATTAAAGGAGAGCAATTTATAATAGTATGCACTTATATTAACCATACTTAATTCTGAATTTTTAATAAAAGCAGTAATTATGTTTATAATGTTATTAATCTCCTTTTATAGGTAGCCCCTCTACTTCTCTACTTACGTTCTGATTTTTCCTCTAAAACAGGTGAATGATATTACCTTTCGTTTTCACTTAAATGACACTATCTTTGAAATATTTGAGGCCCTTATATTAAGTACCTCTTTATCTTATCTTCCTAGCTCTGGAATTTTTTGTCTAAAATGAACAGGTAATCTATCTTTATTTTTACTAATGTTAGCATAATATAACTTTTCCTATGAAAGTATGTTTCTAGCATGCTAGATATAGGTAAGTCTAATATTTTAATTTTTTTCTATTTCAATTGATAGTCATTCTTGACTGTCAAAGCAATTATGTTGTTGACATTGTAAATATCATTACTTAAATTGCCTCAAAAACATCATCATACACTTCTTACCTTTCTTCTCTGAAGTTACTTGACCATTTTATATAATTCCATTTTCTCAAAATGGACTCTCTCTGGCCCAGCTTATAGTTCAAATCAGGGTACAGTTTATTCAAAATCATTTGGCTTATCTGAAGAAATTTCTGAAATATCAAATCAGAGGGAGGAGGGAAAGTATCAGATAGTGAATAGTACCATAAAAGCAGATAAATGACTAAAATTGGCAGGATACACCACAATAACAAAGAAATTTCTGGCCCACATGGCCAATAGTGCCATTACTAAGTCATATCATCTAGGAAACTATTCAGACAGGTCTTCATAAAGAATAACAGAAGGGAGAATAAATTAACACACAACCTAGCTACAAAATATATAGCAAATAAAATTATAGTATAAAAATATCCAATAATAGTTCATTTGTTATCATTTAGGATCAAGTTGTTTTTTTCTCAGAGAGCAACTTTAGTTTTGTTTTAGGAACTATACATTTCAAAATTTAAAAGTGTAAGATTTTTTTTGTACAAGAAAACAGTGATTGAGAAAAGCTAAAAAAAAAAAAACAAAACTCCTGAAAAAACTTTTCAGAAGTTAGAAGAGGCAGAAAAATATGAGTTGAAAATATTCGTATAGATTAAAAGATATAAAGATAGGTGATGGATTGAGTGTTCCAAGATTTCTAATCGGTTTCCATAGAAGAGAAAGTTTATACTTGAAGATTTAGTGACTGAAAATTTTCCAGAAATGATGAAAGAACTCTGTTCAAGAAGTCAAACAATTCCTAAAATGGTTAAGTGAAAAAAATTCACAGCTAGACACTGTAGAACACCAAATAAAAGTTCTATAATAACATCCTGAGATAAAAAAAGAAGAGATGCTTTCAAGGAGCAACAATTAGACTGACTGCTGACTTCTCAACAACAATGGAAGCCAGTAACTGAAAGGAAATTATTGCCAACCAAGAATTCAATAGCTGGAAAAAGATCTTTTTACAAATAATGGTATAAAATGGGATATTTTTCACGCAAACAAAGTAGTTGAAAAGTTCATCATTTCACTGAAGAAAGAACTAAAGTAGCTGAGAAATAATGTAGAAAAAATGCTTATGTGATTAGTTTAAAAAAATAATAAAACTACACCCAACAAGGACCAAATGAGAAATGCACATATAATAGCTAGAACATATGAAAAAATGGACTATATATGCCAGTGAAAAAATACAGTGCTTTGAAGAAAATCATAATTCATATTTGGAAAAGAGGGGCTGGAGTGATAACACAGTGGTAGTGCATTTACCTTGCACACAGCTGACCCAGCTTGGACTTTGATTTGATTCAGGCATCCCATATGGTCCCCTGAGCCAGGAGCAATTTCGGAGCTCATAGCCTGAGCATATATACATAAACATATATATATATATATATATATATATTTAGAAAATAATTAAATTTATGCTAGAATTTTGGCAAATGATAACAGCATTACTTTATATATGTCAAGATATGCATGCTCTGTGACCCCACAATTTAATATCTGTTTTTCACAGGGCATTTTCCATATGAATGAAAGAAAATTGACATGAATGTTCACAAGTATGCAGTAGTGATAGGAAGCATTTCTTTGTCTATGAAAAATAAAGTGAAAAGTAAATTTTGAAATTCATGACAAAATAACAAAACCCTGTAAAAAAAAAAAAGGAAAAACCATAGCTTCACACTGACTACATATTAAAATTGTGGGCCTAAGAGATAGCATAGCACCTACCTTTCATGCAGCCTCACCAGGCTTGAACCCTGACAAAAAATGAAACCTGAGAAACCTGAGACAGAACCAGGAGTAAGCCCTACAAAATAAAACCAAAATCAATAAAGATATGTATAATAAATATTTGTATATATACATATATGAAGTGATATAAAGGAATATGTGTTACAGAAAACCACACAAAAATAATACCTTTTAAATTAAATAAAACCTCAAAAATGAAAGAATGCATTTTTAGGAATAAAATACTACAGAAAAACTATTACTAAGAAAATTAATATATAATAAATAATTGAAGAGAGTTTCTAGAAGAAAATTTTGAAGATCTTCTTTTATATATTTTATTGAGACCATTGTGAATTACAAGTCTTTCAAAGTTGTATTTCAGGCATTTAGTAACAATGAATTAGGGTCATTCCCACCACCAGTGTTGACCTCCGTCCACCAGAGTATCCTGCAAGCATCACATACCTCCACCCATAGCCCCCAGGTCTACAAGTGTAACAAGGTCATTTTGCATTTAACTTGTTGTAGTTTGGGTCGTTTGATTCTATTGTCATTGACTTTAGCATGGATATTATGATCTGATCAATTTTTTTCCCCATTCAATATTCCTGAGACTGCTAGGCCCCTGACACTATCCACATTGTTTTTCTTTTCAAAATTTGTAGGAATACTTAGATATATTAGACAGAACAAAATGATTCAAGTTGTATGGTTCTATGAAAAAAGACTGGAGTTCATATCTTAAATATAAAAAGAAATCTAAAAACTAAAAGAAAAAATGGGGGGAGACAATGTGGTTTTATTATTATTAATATTATCATTATTATTACTGCATAGGTACGGCAAATTTTGGGTAAATTAGAAAGGAAATTTCATTGGCCTAAGAGATACAGGGTGAATTCACCCATGAAGCATACTGTCCAAAGACCAACTACAGGGCTTTCTGCATGTTAGCTGTTCAACCCCAAGGTCTCTCTTTATGGCCCCAGAAAAAGTTCTGCTCAGTTGCAAGCCTAGGAATCAACCTAAAAAAGGAGGTGAGGGGCCTATACCATGAAAACTTCAAAACATTTCAGAAAGAAAATGAAAGGGTACCTAAGGAAATGGTAGAACATGCCATGCTCATGAGTTGGAAGAATCAATATCATTAAAATGACCATCTTACCCAAACTACTGTAACGATTCAATGCAATCCCTATTCAAATTAAGACATCTTCAAGGACTTCAAGGACAATCAATTATAAAGTTCACATGGCATCATAAAAGACCTAGGATAGCTCAATCGATTAAAAAAAAACAAGAGACTGGAATACATATCTTTACAATGTCATAGTTATCAAAATAGCATTGTATTGGAACAAAAGCAAAATTTCAGACCAATGGGTCAGAATAGAATATGCATGTGACTTATCCACAAGTATATAACCAACTAACCTGTGAATTGAGCCAAGAATTTGAAAAGGAACAAAAATAGTCTCTTCAACAAATTGTCTTGGAACAATTGGATAATCAATTGTAAGAAACTAGAGAATGAACATATCTCACACCTTACACAAGTCAATGCAAAATGGATTAAAGACTTTGAGATCAGACCCAAGACCATAAAGGAAAACATAGGCAGAACACTCAAAGACTTACACTTCAAAAAGTCTTTGACGATAGGATATCAATGGCAAGAACTCTATGACATTCAGACTAAAGGCATATTCAAGGAGGAAACTGAACTTTCCAAACAAGTGGAAGCAGAGACCAGATAGGAATACATTAAACTGAGAAGCTTCTGCACCTCAAAAGAAATAGTGCCCAGGGCCCAGAGAGATAGCAAAGCGGTGTTTGCCTTGCAAGCAGCCAATCCAGAACCTAAGGTGGTTGGTTCGAA
>PVKC010005806.1:0-17085 GCA_004027635.1 Crocidura indochinensis | reverse complement strand
TGTGGAGAGAAAGGAACTCTTATCCACTGCTGGTGGGAATGCCGTCTAGTCCAACCTCTATAAAAAGCGATATGGAGATTCCTCCAAAATCTGGAAATTGAGCTCCCATTCGACCCAGCTATTCCACTCCTAGGGATATACCCTAAGAACACAAGAATACAATACAAGAAACCTTCCTCACACCTATATTTATTGCAGCACTATTCACAATAGCCAGGCTCTGGAAACAATCAAGATGCCCTTCAACAGACGAATGGCTAAAGAAACTATGGTACATGTACACAATGGAATATTCTGAAAGATGAAGTCATGAAATTTTCCTATACATGGATGTACATGGAATCTATTATGCTGAGTGAAATAGGTCAGAGGGAGAGAGAGAGAGAGAGAGAGAGAGAGAGAGAGAGAGAGAGACGCAGAATAGTTTCACTCATCTATGGGTTTTAATGAAAATAAAAGTCATTTTTGTAATAATCTTCAAGTACAATGAGAGGAGGGCTGGAACTTCCACCTCACTTCATGAAGCTCACCACTAAGAATGGTAAGTGCAGTTATAGAAACAACTACACATAGAGCTACCATAATCATGTGAATGAATGAGGGAACTGGAAAGCCTGTCTGGAGTACAGGTGGGTGGAATGGAGGGAGATTTGAGACATTGGTGGTGGGAATGTTGCACTGGTGAAGGGGGTGTTCTTTACATGATTGAAACCTAATCACAATCACATATGCAATCAAGATGTTTAAATAAAGAAAAAATGTTAAAAAAAAAAAGAACTCTATCATCAAACTGTGGAGTTCTTAAAAACAATCTTTAAAAATTCTACATCTAGAGGCCAGGGAGATAGCATGGAGGTAGGTCATTTGTCTTGCATGCAGAAGAAAGGTGATTCAAATCTCGGCATGCCATATGGTCCCTGAGCCTGCCAGGAGTGATTTCTGAGCAGAGCTTAGAGCCAGGAGTGACCCCTGAGCACTGCTGGATGTGACCCAAAAACCAAAAAATAAAAAATAAAATAAATAAAAATTCTACATCTAAAAGAATAATAATATTTATTTTAATTACTTTTGATGTTATTTATTGTAATTTTATACCATGTCTCTGTAATATATATGTATATTATTTTATCCGTTATATTATATTTATCCTGTGATAGATAATACTAATATCTAGAAAAAACATTGTATATATGGATTCTTACATAAATCTTATCAATGTATTAGAATATCACTTTTAAGATTTTTGGGGGAGAGATAGCATGAAATAGGTTTATTTAGAATATAAAGATAAAAAGAGAGGCAGACAGAGAATATATTACCTGTTTTGAAGAGCTGAACTCCTGAAGTGAGAGAAAAAAATGTATATATTTTAGCTTGAGAAGTGGGTAAATATCAGATGCAATGCATCTCCTCTCTTTCATAAAGTAAAAGTAGGAATTCCATATCTCAGACTGAGATGCAAGTTACCCTTAGAATGGTGAATATATCTGAAAAGATTTTGGAAAGAATTTTTGGTTTCTTTTTAAATTATTTTCCATATAAATGTTTTATTGTTTTATTTGTGAGTTATAATTCCATAAAGCTATGAAACAATTTCAGAATGACAGATAAATTATTTAAATAGTTAAACATTTTAGTGACATAATGTATCTTTTTGTTTCTTTGGATTGGTTTTGTGACCACATCCTGCAGTGCTTCCTTCTGGAGTTATGCTCAGAGTTTACTCCTGACCGTGCTTACGAAATCATAAATGGTGCCAGGCATTGAAAATGGGTTTACGGGAGCCGGGAGGTGGCGCAGGAGGTAAGGTGCCTGCTGCCTTGCCTGCGCTAGCCTAGGACGAACCACAGTTCGATCCCCCGGTTCCCATATGGTCCCCCGTGCCTGCCAGGAGCGACTTCTGAGCGCATAGCCAGGAGTAACCCCTGAGCGTCACTGGGTGTGGCCCAAAAACCAAACAAAAAAAAAGAAAAAAGAAAATGGGTTTACAGCAACACAAGACATCCAACAACATATTTGCTGTTCTATCTCTACATATTAAGGTATCCTAATTATAGTTTTCATGTGTACATATTCATAACATCAGCTTCACAGGCCCCGTAACTACCAAAATTACACTTAATTTCTTAAAAAATGTATTTTTCCAATGAGTAGTTTATGTATTTAAGAGGATTATTTTGTTGTTGTTGTTGTTGTTGTTGTTGTTTGGGGCCACACCCAGCGGTGCTCAGGGATTACTCCTGGCTCTGTGCTCAGAAATCAATCCTGGCTCCAGGAATCATATGGGATGCTGGGATTGAACACATGTCTATCCTGGGTCAGCCATATACAAGACCAGCTCCCTACCAATGTGCTACCACTCCAGCCCCAATTTACGAGGATGTTTTTAAATGTCCTTTGCTGTTGAAATATAAACCATTATATTCAAACAGGAGAAATATAGTATCACTTGAGCTATGTACATACACTTTACATAGCTTGATAAAATTGTAGTTACCTTGCCAGATGTATAATGTGAGAAATCTTTTATTATAGGGTTATCTCTTTTAATTTATAGTGGTCTCCTTCAAGAAACTATAATCCTTCTTATAGCTTCATGTACTCTTATTTATTATTTTGCATTTTTTATTTTGTCATAGGAATAGAATCCCTAAATATATTTCTTGGGTTGATAAATATCACTTATAATATTTTTGATGTTTAGTTTAATTTAATTAAAGCAATATTCATTTACAAGAGTGCAAATACCTGTATCTTTTAGAGATACCATGTTACCTAACAACAGTGATCACCAAACATTAATATACTTTCAATACAGTCTCCTGGACTCTTTCAGCCACTGCTTTCCATACTGTTCTATTCCACAACACTTGATAAAAATTCTAGTCAGAATTGGAAAGTTTATTAACATCAGAAATTGTCTCTGATATAGTCTAATTTTGTTTTGATGTAGTCTAATTTGTCTACCAAATATGACTGAGTCATACAATATGTTTATATCTTCTGACTTTACTTAGCATGATGTTCTCCCAATCTATCTGTTTTGCCAATGGTTATTAAATTTGCTTCACTGGTGTATCAATCCCTTAATCTTTACATAACACTCATCATTATTTTATTAATATTTAAGGAGTTTTTGCTTGTTTTTCAGCCACACCTGGCAGTGTTCAGGTATTACTCCTGATAGGCGAGGGCTACTAGCTGGATTATATGGGTTTATATGTGCCACATATAATCCAACTGTTTTATATACTCCATGCCCAATATTTTAAATATTTGAAGTAAGTAATGTTTACTAATGTTTTACCTATGTAATAAGTATTCTTGTGTTTTAATTATACCATTTGCATGTGTGATTGTTTTTTTAACCTTTTACATGAGACTCATTTATCATAAGAGTTTGAGCAAGTTTTTATTCTGCAGAAGTCCCAGGTCCCTTGAGAGTACCACAAAGGGTACCCCAACACTGCTAATTTCACTCCCCCAAACACAGACATAATTAAATAAAATCAAGGTATTGTTTAGTAACTTCAACAAAGTATTCCTTATTCTGAAATTTTACTTCAAATTATTTTATCATATTTGCTAGGACCAATGTTTTAAAGATTATTAAAGATTGTATCCATGACTGTTAATCATGTGCCAACGCATATCTCTTCCCAATTTTGCTCTCAGTTACTTCATTTCAGTAACAGAAACTTTAAAATATCTACTGCTAATCCTTTTTCTGTACTTCTGATTCTTAGTTATCTACTTTAGACTTTCATAATATAATTGTAATTCTATTCTCCTCATTTGATTTTATCTATTTTATAATTAAATTTTGATACATATTATATTTGGAGGTTTGGAGTTTTTTTCCTTTTGTTTGTTTGGTTGGTTTTTGAGCCACACCCGGTGATGCTCAGGGATTACTTCTGACTCTGCACTCAGAAATCACTTCTGGCAGGGTCAGAGGACCATATGGGCTGCCAGGGATCAAACTCAGGCCTGTCCTGGATTGGCTGTGTATAAGACAAGCGCCCTGCCACTGTGCTATCACTCTAGCCCAGTGCTTCTCAATTATTTTCTGTCATGCCCCCCCATTTTTCGCGCCCCCCCTCCGTGCAACTGTAGATAGTATCTTTATTTTAAAAAATTTAATCTGCAAAACAAAAATATGTAAAATAATTTGAGCTGATTTTTAATTAGAGATGATGTCTGGATGAATGGCTACAATGAGCACGTTTTGGAATGCATAGCTTTTCGAAGCAGGGTTTGAAGCAGGACACAGCAACTCTCAGCTCCACAGACATACAGAGACATAAAAACGCGCTAAGTATGTTAGGACAGTGTTTGCAAAGGTCAAACTCGCTCCCCTTTATAGGGACTCGCACCCCCCCCCTGGGGGGAACACCCCACTATTTGAGAAGCACTGCTCTAGCCCCTTGGTACATATTATAAGTATAGTTTATTGTGATGTTTGATTATTTGTCTTATTTAATATCTTGCCTTGTTTTACTTTCTATACATTTTAATATTTCTTTAATATATGTGATATGCTACCTCATTATACACCTCATGCAGGTCTAGTTTGTATCAAAATTAGGATCTCTATTTTTTCATGGAAAAATATCATTTGGACACATTTTATTTCTTTCTGACAAATAGAATTTATGCATTTATTTTGTGCAATATATTTTAAATGATTATTTTGAAATTCCTTGAAATTTTCTTTTTCATGTTCATCTAGGATAAGTTTCCACATTATACCTTGATTATTATTGTGAACCATTGAGAAGAACAGATTTTTCTCATCTTGAAAACCCATCTTGAAATAGAGTGACAGTTTTAATTAACAGACATGTCCAAGTATCAATATTCTACAGAAGCTCCTTCAGTCTCAGCAATGATTTCTACCAAGAGAGTAACTGCTTAGGTTAGCAGTATTGCTTAGGTCAATTTAGTAACTCCAGTGCCTATCTGAAAGCTAGCAAACAAAAAAAAAATCAAAGATTTTCCCTACATGACCTCTTTTATCATTCCTGCAAACCTTTCAGAGATGCTGTATTGAGGATAGTTTTCACAGCACCATTAAAGCAGCAATGTCTCTAATCATTTGAACTACAATAGTGCATGTTTTAAGAATAATGTCACTCCTTTGAGCTTTCCCTTAGTTTAATATGTAATCTATATTCTGAGTCTCAAAGCCACATTTTTTTCTATAAGCATGAGGTTAATCTCATTGTTCTCTGCAGATGTATTATAACTGGCAGCATGAATTATATATTTAATCCTGTGATCCAGTAGTATTAATTAGCATTACATTTTAATTCACACATCAAAAATCTACCTGTTCTGTGAAAAGTCTTTCTGCCTAGGATGCAAAAGAAGTCTATCTTCAGAAACTAAAATTACAGTTAGTTTAACTCTGCAAGTTATTTTCCCACTTATTGTGCTATACTGTGTTGCTAGGCATACAGTTTATTATGGTTACAGTCCCAGAGATATCTTTGTGCTAGGAATTTGGTACTTTAACAATAAAATGTCATCAGGCATTCCATAACAGTGTCACCTAGGGGAAATCAGGTCACATAAACAGCTACTCCCACAACTCTTCAAATGTATAGAGATTATCTAATGAGGTGTAAGGATTCAGTGTTTTCTATTCCAAACTGCCGTGAGTATTTTTTCTACATTTAAAATGTCAAGCCCTTTACCAATCTAGGTGATTACCATCTATGATTTGAATATTTACTCAAAGATATTTACATTCATTCTAAATCTTTATGCATCCAGGAAGTGCTTAATTAACAAGCTACATTTATTGAAAAAAAATTAACCTGGAGATTCCTTCAGAAGAGAGAAGGGGAGAAATAGAGTACAGTGAGGCAATACAAAAGACTGTTCAATGGCTAAAGCTTCTAATTTGCCATTATAAGGCTTTACATTTTATCCCTGTTGTTGCCACATGAGTTGATTTGTACATTTTGTGCCCTGGTATCTGTTATCCACAGAGCCACAGGTGATTTCAGCTGTTAATGCTGCTGCAGGAGTATTTGCAAGCACTAATATTTATAGGTATGATATCCAGTAATCACTATAGCCAAAATGTGAAATTAGTGCATTTGACACTCAGCAAGTAAATTTAGGAATAGGACAGTGGCCCACCAAACCTGCAATCAAATATGTGACTGTGAGTACAAGAACAATAAGCAAAAGGATTGTGACCCCAGCAAGTCTCATGGTCAAGTGTTCCAGCACTACAAACTAATGTAATTCTTTTCCAGTTCCAAAACAAATGTGAAAGTACTACAGCAATGAGTGTGTGTGACCAATGGTCATTACAAAATCAACAGAACAAAAAGGGAACAAGGAATAAATAAAACATTTTTAAATAAATAGAGGAAGTAGTGTAAAAAATTTTTTTGATGTTCTGGGACACACCGAAGCACCAGGAATTTCGAAACACCAGGCTCTGTGTTTCGAAATCGCTCCTGGCTCAGGGAATCATATGGGATGCCAGGGATCAAACCCTCATCCATCCTGGGTCAGCCATGTGCAAGGAAGATGGCCTACCACCGTGCTACCAATCAGGCCCCGGTAGTGTAAATTATTGGTTTCATATTTTGTTTAGAATAGAGAAGCTATGGGGCCGGAGCAGTGGTGCAGTGGTAGGGTGATTGCTTGCACACAGCTGACCTAGGAAAGATGGAGGCTCAATCCCCTAGATTTTCATATAGTCCCCTAAATCAGAAGTGATTTCTGAGCACATCACCAGGAGTAACCCCTGAGTGTCACTGCCAAAATGATGATGATGATGACGATGATGAAGAAGAAAAGAAGAAGAAGAAGAAGATGAAGATGAAGAAGAAGAAGAAGAACGCAGAAGAAAGAAGAAGAAATGAAGAATAGAGAAGATACTTAAACGCAATTAATGACAAAACAATAAATACATGACTATACACATATACATAAATACTCTATCTTAGGAGCATATCACTAGGAAATGATTTTAGTTGAGTTTATGCTGCAACATCTAGTAATGATGACTTAGTGGTTTGTATTTATGTGTGATTCAGAATTTATACCTTTACAGAACTTACATACTAGTGTTTATTTAACTGCCTAAGAGTTGACTTAGTGGTGAAAAAGGGTAGAAACATACTTGAAAAAATTAAGAAAAATTCTAGGGCTTAAAAAATTTGAAAGAAGAGTAAGTTCAGAGTTCTGTAGACATAGCATAAAGGACTAGAGCTAATACCCTGCAAGTAAAGAGGGGAGTTAGATCCTGGCACTGTCATTTTTTTTCATGGAGCATTACCAGGCCTGTACACAGAACTCTTAGGCCTTCAGAAGTAAACCATGTATCACTAGAAATGGGACCCTGGGGTCTTCTGAACACTGCAAAAAATTTTTAAGCAAGAGATAGCTTAGATCCACATATGCATAGAAAGCTTATTCTTCTCTTTTCATAGAAAATTATATAAATGAATTACCAATATTTTGAACATATTCTTTAATTGAAAGATATCTGAAGTGAGGCCCTTTTCAATGAACAAGAAGCTTCGAGTACTTAAATAAATAATAAATTAATGAAGAAATAGCAATTTTCATGACATTTTAAGGCAGAAAATTTCCAGCAATATCTTATAATTTAATATGCAATGTTATTAGTTCAATGTTATATGACTTCCAATCCAGAAAGAAGAGGTTTTTCTCTGTATCTTAGTTTTTGTTGAGAAATGTCTATATATTACTTGACAATAATACATTATGCTGAATTATCTAGATGCCACCATCACATGCCCAAGAACTAATCCAAAGAAAAATAATATATTTAACCCACATAAAACTTCTCTTAGTTTGCTGTTTTTATTTATGTGACTTAAAAAGATATAAAACAACTTATATGCTGTGCAAGCAAAATAAAACATTTTTTATTAGAAACATTTTTGATTACTTCCAATTATATTATGCAGAAGTATTTTAATGGGAATTAATTCTAAATGCTATCCATTGATATATATTTTTTTTTTTGGTTTTTGGGTCACACCCAGCAGTGCTCAGGGGTTACTCCTGGCTCCATGCTCAGAAATCGTTCCTGGCAGGCACGGGGGACCATATGGGGCACCGGGATTTGAACCAATGACCTTTTGCATGAAAGGCAAACGCCTTACCTCCATGCTATCTCCCAGGCCCCTATCCATTGATATTTATAAGATAATATAAGTTAGAAGAGAAACAGTAGTTTCATTATTTACAGACTTTGAAAATAATACAGAGGTTTAGTAACTGTAAATATATATTTAAAAAGACAGTACAAAAATAAAAATATACAACTTGAAAAGAAAATGTGATTATCAATGTTGACAGATTCATCATACCTAAATTATCCTAAGTATTTTAATGGCATTATAAATTCTGATTGCTATTCTGAGGCATATTAATATTGTCATTAGGAATCACAATCTGACAGCCCCAGGAGAAGAGAAAATTATGCAGACTAACAATTATAATAGAAAAAGCTATTGTCATGTTGATATCATTGGCAATATCAAATTAAAGTTACTTCTAGAGTTTATAATGAATACATTGTTCACCTTTTTAGCAATTAGTATTTCAATTAACTAAAGTTAATGATTTAATATTGAAATCATCAACACAATTTATTAATTATAACATGAAAACTCAAACCTTTGATTGAGAAGCATATTAAGAAACTGACATTTTGTGTAGAAAGTATAAAATTGGTGTTACGTGATAAAGGTAAAGAAGAGACATTAAATAGGTCACTGTTTCCTCTGAAAATTGAGACTATGGATTTTTATGAACTTACTTATTTTTGAGCTATAGAATTTTCTAAAATAATAATATGTTTTGTAAAATGGGTTAAAATCATTTTTAGATATCTTGAAAATCTTTATAACTCTGGAATGTTTTTGTTAGTTTGATTGTGCTTTGGAAGATCAGGAGAAAGCAAGCTCTTTGTTCTCTTCTGGAATTGTGAGCCTCATTTTATAAGGAAACAAAGATGTTGGAAAATAGCATAGCTCTGATCATCTATTTATTCCTTTTTATTTTCATCACAATCATTTTATATTTGTACTAGTTAGGATGTGGTTGTTCATTTTCACTACGTAGCTGCATTTAATTATGCAAAGGTTCTGATAAAAAAAAAACTTCAAAACCATTCTAATAATTTATTTCTCTGCAACACATTACATATATAGAGACAGGAGGGAATGTAAAAAAATGAGATACAATTTAAACAGAATTGCTTCCTCCTGTAGAATGACAATAAAATTCCTTAGCAAATGCTAAGTATAACTCTGGAATTTTATCAGAAATCTACTATATGAGGAGAATGTCCTAAACAAAATATATTTTCTAAAAATTAAAAACACATACTTGAGTAAACTTACTTTAAGAATAAATGTTAAGACTAAAGAGATAATACTTGCCTTAAACATGTCTGACCAAAGTTCAATCTCTGTTACTCCCTATGTTCCCCTAAGCCTAACAGCAGTAATTCCTGGGTTCAGTGATTCCTGAGCAACAGTAGGGTTTGATTTCTCAAACAAACAAAAACACCTAAAAATGTTTTTGTATCCTGGAGGTAAATACCAAGTACTGGAATTACATTTTTAAGAAAATAGCTACAAATGGTATCAACTGAGGTTTCTAATAATAGATGATTCAATATGAATGTGATGACATGCAAAAAATACTACGTAGCTGCAAGAAATGATAAAATTATACAATTTGGTACAATGTTATGTGAAACTCTAGTATATCACATAAAATGAATCCTTAATGACAAATACTAGGTGAACTCACTTCTCTGTGGTATGTTAAATAGCAAAATCAGAACTGCAAGGGCAAAGTGGGGAAGCCTACATCTCCTTTAGTCCTAGATTATAAAATTGAGGACTGAAAAATAAGTAAATAACAGTTGGGAAAGAAGAGGCATGTAGTAGGTAAGAGAAGCAGGGGTTAGCGGTCTCAGACACACTAGTGGGATAGAGGCCTGGTGTGTCTATATACCTTAACCACAGAGCCAAAAGATCAAAAAGCATGGGATCTAAATTTTAAAATGTGACTTTATGTCTGTGAAGGAGGCAATTTGGGAGCTATGGGGGATCTCAATGATATTGGTAGAAAAATTTGTGACTGTTGGTGGGATTGGTTTCAGAACACGGTAATACTAAATTTCAGATATGAATAACTTTGCAAATCACACTGTTTTAAAAATAATTTAAATATATTAAAATAATATTAAAACAGATGTAAAGGGGCCGGCGAGGTGGCGCTAGAGATGTCTGCCTTGCAAGCGCTAGCCAAAGGAAGGACCGGGGTGCGAGCCCCGAAAGCCAGGGGCAATTTCTGAGTGCTTAGCTGGGAGTAACCCCTGAGCATCGAACGGGTGTGGCCCAAACCCCCCCCCAAAAAAGAAAAGAAAAACAAATGTAAAAATATTTATATTTTAACATATATGTAAATAATCTTATTTTAAAAAAGGAAGATGGGTAAAAGTATTAATCATACTGGTTGATAATATTTGTACACAAGTTACATATGAATAATTATACTAATTGTGAAATACTGTGCACTTCACAGAAGGAAACTGGGGTTATTGCATGAGTTATATACACTGTAACTGGAAAAAGGAGACACTTTATTCATATTATGTTTTCCTAACTGTTCACTATACATTATGTTCTCTTCCACTTTAATCATTGCCAGTTTATATGATTCTGAGTTAAAAAGATTATTTGTTATATGTGTGTTTGTAGTCATATTATACTGTCTTCAGTTATGGATTTTTTCAATTTTTCAAGGGACAACATATATAAACTTAAACTATTTAAAGTTAATACATAGTGTATCCTCACAGTGAGTCTGTCAAGTTTCAGGTAAAATGAATAAAAATTCCATTTGTTTTCATGCTATTTATTGCTAATATAATCACATGTAGAATAAAATACCCCAACATTGATCACAGTGGATTTTTTAAGTTGCCATTTACTCAATTATGAGATTGAGAACCTAGCAGGATTAATCTCTGAAATTGTTTCCTAAGAGGACTTTGTTTTCCTCCTCTCATCTTTGATAATAACCTTTGCTTCTATTCAATAATAGGATTGAAAGGAAGTGACTTTATAAGCTGAGAACAAATAATTGTATTATTCTTTATATGAGTCCATTGAAATGGCAAGGAAGGAACATTATAAATCTTTTTTACTGTGATCTATATTGAGCTTTTATAGGTCTGAGTTTGTGAAATGCTACATCATATTACCATTTTCAGGATCCCACTGAGGACTACCACAGTAATAGTAATCACAATAATTATAGATGTAGATAGCAACTATCTTCTAATCAGTCAGCTGTCTCTAAGCAACCAGGTTTAACAAGGCTATCAATTGCCACCTCATATATTCATGTAAAAGTAAAGCCCTCAGAATTTAGTCATTACAGAACTAATGCCATAAGCCCTCCAACCTTTAATGGATTTGTCATTTATTTCCAATGTCTGAGATTTAAACGAGCTCTTCCAATTCTTTTAGTGGTAAGAATTTGTTCCCTTTGTGCCAAATACTTGATGACTCATTCAAATGTAATTTTTCCTGAAAGTCAGACATGGGGCTTATTAAACTTGTAACAAATCATTCTTACAAACATAAGATTTCTATCGGGAGTTAGAATATATATAACCATATGCCACAGCACAGTTACCATATGACACAAGTTAATATGCCTTTCAATTTTAAGCCTCAGGGATCTATGCATTAGGCTTTATGCATTTTTGTACATGTCTTATATGTACATATATAATTTTTTCAGTACTTTCAACAAATTAATAGTTAATGAAACATTTTTAATATTCCATTTTATATAAAATCTTAGAGATAATTTTTGGCACATTGCTAAGTAATATCTCTCTTTTATAATCTGGTATTAGAGATATTAACCCTAGAAGCTATGTATGTATTTTTATTTATTATTAGTTGAACATGCATTTGATAAAGTTTGGGTTTTTTTTACTGCTTTTAACTTATAAAATCTCATTTCATTCTTACCAATAAATACACTAAAATTTTTAATTTAATTTAATTTTTTCCTCTAAGGAAGTTTTTGTTTTACTAGGTCTGCAAGTCAAAGTATGTATGTGTAGCCATGAGTCACCTACTCTTACTTCCAAAAATATCTCATTCCTTTATCTGGCATTTGGCCAGGAGTCATATGCTAGAAATGGGGAACGGAATCAATATTCTCTAAATTAACCAGGCAGCTTTCTTTTTCTTCAGAGTTTATATGCAATCACAATTGGTCCCAGAAGTTTCATGTCAAATTGGAAAACTCATGTATTTTCTAACTCCATGTCTCTAAGAATCATCCCTTTGTATCTGCAAATCTACCTGTTACTGCATTATACAGTGTCTGTGAAGTATTTCTTTGTTCAGTATATTTAGACAAGGCTAGAGAGTCTTTGCTACTTATAACTTGATTGGAGTGGGGAGAAATGCCTCTCTTTTTATTTGGGTTACTGCTATGATATATATAATCAACTGCCATTAGGTTGAAAAACTACCTTTTTACAAGGGGCAATTGTTACAGAAGACTGAACACAACAGTGATGGATAGGAACCACTAGAATCGTAAAGACTCTATCCTAGACCCTGTCCTATTACTTGTGCAAAAAACAATATTACTAGCTACAGTGGCTTGATTTTCTCACCCACAACTGAGAGGAAAGTTTCCTGGCACCACAGAAAAGCCCTTGGGATGGGGTAATGAGTATATATGGAACCAGGGGTTAATCCCATGATGGTATGGTATGCTTCAAGGATGGAGAAACCCTGAATCTCTTAGGTCACGGGAATTCTCTTTCTCTTTCTTACTGTGCCTATGCAAAAAAAAAAAAAAAAAAAAAAAAAAACGTGGGGGGAACACCAAACCCTGCCACTCCAGCACCCCTTCTTTTTCTTGTTTTGTTTTGATTTCTTAGTATTTACTTTACTTTCCTTCTCTTTTTTCTTCCACTTTTCTCTCTCTCTTTTTTTTTCACTCTTGTGGCTATTATTTGGTGATTATTTTTCTTCTTTGCCAGGTGAAATTTTTTCTTTTTTCTTCCAACTTTCTTTTTTATTCTCTTCTTTCTTTTTTTTGGTAGTTGCTACCAAAATTTTTCTTCCTTTTTTCTTATCCTTTTTATCTCCAACGAATTCAGAATGGATGCTCAATATACAACAAGCTGACCAGTCGCACTAGTATTCTGGGGGTGTAAAGGATGGAGATATGGGATACATGCTAGGAACAGGGGTGGAGAGAGGACAGCACTGGTGGTAGGAATGTCCTTAATTCATTGTCACTATGTACCATAAATGATGCAATGAAATATTTGTTATGCACTTTGTACACAATAAAAATCTATTAAAAATAAATAAACCTTAAATTTCAAAAAAAGAAAAACTACATTTCTATTAAAATAACAATATGCATATAATGAAAAACACTAAAATTTATGTTCTTCTCCATTTTTATTTTATTGCTGAATCATCTCAAATAGAAAAGTGAACACAAAGGCAGATATTTC
Source organism: Crocidura indochinensis (assembly GCA_004027635.1). Classification (NCBI taxonomy): domain Eukaryota; kingdom Metazoa; phylum Chordata; class Mammalia; order Eulipotyphla; family Soricidae; genus Crocidura; species Crocidura indochinensis. The sequence goes on along the minus strand of PVKC010005806.1, from coordinate 3,506 downwards.
CTAAATTTGACACATATTTAAATAAAACTGGCCTGAGTATGTAGGAGAAGTGGGATGAATGTCAACTTTATTTACAAATTTATATTTAAATCTAGTTCTAGGAAATCTAAAACATTTACCAAATCAAGCATGACTACAATGAATAGCTTATCTACAATACATTATTTTTTTTTGTTTGCTTGGTTGTTTTTAGGCTAATTCTAGTGGTGCTCAGGGTTTACTCCTAGCTCTGAGCTCAGCAATCACTCTTAGGGCCACTTGGAAAACCACATATAGTGCCAGGGATCGATCACAGGTTGGAGCCATGCAACGCAGAGCCTTACCTGCTATACTGTCTCTCTAGTCCTCACTATAGACTTTCAAGATCCTCTGCTCTGTTGAAACAGGTCAACCAATGCTTTTGGATATACTGTCCATCATAGCAAATGAATATCATGGCAGCTGAAAGATTTGCAAAAATATCAGTAGAGAAGTTAATTTAAATAATTATTAAATGCATCCCATTTTTGACTGTATGGTTTCCGTAGGACTTTTGGACTTAATTCTGAGATAAAGTTTTAGCGATTTGAAATTAGAATTGTAATTTGAATTTAAATTTATAATTGTGGTCATATATTGTAGTTATATCTTATTATTCAATTTTACTTTAATCTTAATAACATCATGAAAACAGTACCCAAAGTCCCTATGCTTTGAATAATAAAAATCACTAGGAGGTTATTCAATAGTTCCTACAAAATGTCAGAGAAGTATATATGTTCTCACTGAGTATTAAATTGGTAAATTATATAAACCTATTTTTCTTGTATGAAAATCTGTTCCATGTTAACCTTACTTCTTTTTTTTTTCTTCCCTCCCTCCCCTTAACCTTACTTCTTCCTTTTTTTTGGAGGGGGGCACACCCAGTAATGCTCAGGGGTTACTCCTGGCTATGCGCTCAGAAATTGCTCCTGGCTTGGGGGACCATATGGGAACCGGGGGATCGAACAGCGGTCTGTCCTAGACAAGCGCAGGCAAGGCAGACACCTTACCACCAGCGCCACCTCCCGGCCCCCATTACTTCTTAATCTTTACTAGAGAATCTTTTGTTTCCACTTTTTGCCATAATTACTGAAACTTAGAAATTTAGCTTCCCTTTCTTTGTTTTTCTTTTTTTTTGTTTGTTTTTCTTTTTGTTTTTGGGTCACACCCGGCAGTGCTCAGGGGTTACTCCTGGTTCCATGCTCAGAAATTGCTCCTGGCAGGCATGGGGGACCAAATGGGGCACCGGGATTCAAACCAATGACCTTTTGCATGAAAGGCAAATGTCTTACCTCCATGCTATCTCCTGAGCCCCTCTTTGTTTTTCTTTTATAAGTATATTCAGAATTTAAGCCTTTATCTTTGAAAGGCAACTGTGTTCATCAAAATGCACTTTACACATCAAATGATTAAAAAATCTGTTGCATGTTTTAATACTGTAATTTTCTATTTCTGTATATGAAATACATTGATATATAATACAGGTAAATTATCATTAATTTATTTATTTTTAAGAAGTCTTCACCTTTCAAGTCTAATGAGAAGGTTTACATGTTTTTGCTTTGTTTGACACTTGCTTTGAATCTCATTCCATTGTATATTCTCTAGGGCAGTAAAATCAACAATATTTTATATGAAAAACACATACCAAAGGGAACTTAATTTAAGAATAAATGTTAAGACTATAAAGATAGTAATTGCCTTGAACATGTCTGACCAAAGATCAACCTCTGGCAGTGAAACTGGCAGTGAAACCTGGTATCAGAACCAGTAGTAAGCACTGAACAACCATAAGGTTTGGCTACTCTAACTAACAAACAAACAAACAAGCAAAAAGACTAAAGACTGTTTGTGTATCCTGGAGGTAGATACCAAATGTACACAACAGATATCAAAACTTGATCATTTATAACATTTAAAATTCACACTTAGTGTACATAATTAAATGTGACAGGTGAATTATACATTCCTTTGTCCTAGATCATGGACAAGGAAAACTTGGCACAGAAGAGTATCAGAATTCAACCATAAGGAAAAGTAAATGAGAAAAACAGGCACAGAGAGAAATAATAGATATCTGGAAGTGCACTAAAATCCATTGCCTTTAAACCTGGAATGCATTAAAATTTTCCCAGGGAGCTTTTTAAAATTTATATTTCTGGTCTCTACTCAAAAAAAACAATGAGCCAAGAGCTTAAGAGTAGAAGGCTCAAGAATTCATATTTGATAGTAATTGTATTACTAGCCTGACAAGATTTTGGAGTCAATGATTTTTCTTTGGGGGCACACTCATTCTTTCTAGTATTATTTATTGAGCTCTTAATCTATATCAGATGGTTTAGGATGCCAAAACTCAGTAGACAAAGAATCTTTTATTGTATAGCTCACTTCTTAGTAGTGTTAGACAAATACTATTCTAAGCGCAGTGCAAAGATTAACCAAGGATTTCTGTACTAAATCCCACCAAGGTTTTGTTTCCTTTATGAGGAAAACTTAAGTTGCAAAGAGTTAAAATAATTAATCTAAGGTTGCATAACTAGCAGAAGGTGGCCCTGGAATTCTTGAATGTAACCTAACTCCAGAGCTCTCAGGCATGGACAGCCACTATTTGCAGGGCCCAATATAAAATGAAAATGTAAATCTACATACTGCAAAAAGAAAAAAATGCTCTTAAAGGTACTAAAATATAAAATATTTTCCTTTATACTGTGGTCTTCTTTCTAACCAGTGAATTTTTTATTTGCTTTGTTATGTCAAATTGCTAATGTGATTTGCTAATGTTACTGCTAATATGATTACTACCATTTATTTTATATTGAACTATGCCAATTTTAATGCAAAATAGGGAATTAATTCACATGTAGAAAACTGATATGTAATTAGTATTTCATATTTCACAAATTATGAGTAAACAAATACTATCCAAGGTCAATTCAATAATCTTTCATTTACTTACCTCTTTGTTTATGGTTTTTTTTTTGTTTGTTTCTCTTTGAGCTTTGGCTACATCTGTTTATGTTCAGCGCTTACTCATTGGTTCTGTGCTCATTGATCATTCCAAGAAGATCACTCACGAGACCATTTAGGATATTGGAGATTGAACACCAGATCTGTTTAAACAAAACAAATGCCCTACCCTATGTAATCTCTCAGACCCAGGCTCACTCCTTGTATTAAGTATGTTTATAGCAAAATTATTTATTTTTGGCCTATTGAGAAGTAAAGAAGGAGTAAAGGGGAACTAGGATTATTGTCTACAATTTTTTTTATTTTCTTCTTTGTGATTATTTTTATGCAAGTGTATGGATAATACAATACATCTAATATAAATGAAAATGGCTATAATTAGGTCATTTTTTCTTTTATGTGTTTAAAGTAATTGTCTTCTTCCCATCTTCTGTTTTGAATAGAAAGGTTGACCTCGTTTCATTTTATAATCTGATTTACTTGTTTGCAGATATAAAGAAAATGTTTACTTTTAATTA
>PVKC010005805.1:0-32400 GCA_004027635.1 Crocidura indochinensis | reverse complement strand
AAGGAAGGAAGGAAGGAATTTAGGCATTTACCTTGCATGCAGATTTCATATGTCACATATGCTCTGTTCCCCTCAGCATTCTCATGGGTCACTCCTGAGCACACAATTAGGAATAGCCTTTGAGCACTGCCTAGTTATGGATCAAATAAAGTAAAATGATAAATTATACATGTTGAAGAAATTATAAAACAATAAAGATTGAAAGCATAGTTTCTTTTCTCTAAAATAAATGATCCATAGACCTACTTCTCAGTTAAGTTCCACACCTAGGACATAAAAATGAGCTCTTTATAGAGAGCCAGGGTGATAGTACAGTGGGTCACACCCTTGCATGTAGCTGATCCAGTTTGACCCTGCTATGATCCTCCTAACAACAACAGGAGTGATCCCTGAGCACAGAGCACAGAGTAAGCCCTGATCATCACTGAATGTGGCCCTAAAACAAACTAAAAAAAAAAATTAAAAATTAACTCCTTATAGGCTGAAAGCAGGCCATTCATTTTAATTTTTTGGGCTTGAGCACAGTATTTGTTCCATAGTGGCTAAAAATTAGTATCTGTAAAAGGTTACTTCAAAATAATAATCCCAAGAAATAGTCTAGTTAAATTCAAAATTCTTATTTATTGTATTTAGTCAGCCTGAGTAATTTTAAGAAACATTATAAATGAAGCTCCGTGTTATCTATGCAGCAGTAAAACTATCTTCTTTTAAAAGTTCTACAAAAGTATATAGATATATAAGAAAATAAATAGGATGAATACATAAGAAAATATACATGATGAATATTTATTGATATGGAGTATGAGTCACATTTTTTCTAGAGCGTGTTTCTCATGGGTTTAGGTAGGGTAGTAGACTCAAAGCATCACTCATGTAGAAGGCATGTACTCTTTCATTGAGACATACTACCAGAAACCTTCATGATGAAAATGTGTTTTAGAAAATTATTCAGAAATCATCATTGTTAACCTTTTTTATATATTATTACAGAGTACCTAAGTACTGATTTGTCTTGTTTTGTTTTGGGGATACATCTACAGTACTCATGTTTATTCCTGTCTTTGTATTCATGGATTACTCTTCGTGGGCTTGAGACAGCTATGTGGGGAACCATAGATTGAACCCAGATTAGCTGTGTGCAAGGTAAATGTCCTATTCATTGTACTATCACTCTGGCCACAACATTGATACTTTTTACATTTGAACAAACTGGAGAAAACATTGAATTATTCAGAATATATAAAATGCCAAGTGTATTTCACATATAAAAAAGCCCAGCATTCCTAAATTGTTTTTACGTTGAAGGCTGTTCTATTTTCAAAATGGACATTTCTTGTTGACACTTAGCATATTTTTTCTATTTAAGAAGAGTTTGTTAGCCAAGTCTTCTGTCTAAAGTGCAAGTGTAATAGTGGCATCTGATCTGAAAATACTTTTGCAAACACCTATTATTGTGATGATTTACTTAACAATACTTTTTTGAATTGACTGAGGCAACCTACTAGAATGAGTTAACTGGTAAGATGACTGAGGAGTGTTGAAAAATTTAACCCTCAGGTAAATTCAATTGTCAGCAGCCAGTTTCAATACCAGGTCAACATTCAGAACACTGTCAAAGTGTTTAATTTTATTAAAATTAGGATGACACTTGGAACACCTATTACAATAACATGAACCCAGAGGCCACACTAGATGTACACATAGTAAATCAGAAGTGAGTGTCCCAAGAACTGGAGTCTCTTCTTGATAGTTCTTAAATCACTGTGGCACAGTTTCTTTGGGAACAAGAAGTTTCCTGGCACTCCAAATATTACAAAGCATGCAGCATTTTAAGGTGTCAAATGAAAATATAGCTTTGAAGTGAGGTAAGTGTTGGTTAATATAGTTACTTATTTTCAAAAATACTAAATGAGTAAAAATCAAACACCAAAGAAAAGAAAGCTAGTTGCGATACTTTAGATTGAAGTGCCTCAATTTTCTGCTTAAGTCTTTTATTAGTGAGACACAGATCTTGGTTGTCCTGGATTAGGAAATATGTTGCTCACTTTTTATAGTGCTTCATCTAGTTTTCTGATAGAATGAGTGTTCTGTTTATAGAACAAAATAAAATGGAATAACTGGCATGAGATTCTCTTGTTTAAGCAAGGAGGAATAGAGACAATCCATGAATCTCTAGTAATGAAGTACTTTACTCAGTGACATTCTAATATTGTAACTGGGGGAAATTTTGCAAACCAAGGAAAATACTTTAGGATAAAGATATGATTCAGTGGTAAAGTATATTCTTTGAATATGTAAGAACTTGGGTTTGATTCCTGGTACTACAAAAAATATGTTACAAACACGCAAGAAAATTATTCTTGAAAATTGTTTCAGGAAAAGTATTGTAATAAGAAAAAGTAACTGAAAACATTCTTTTACAAAATGTTCAATGTACTAAGGCTGGACTCAATTATAAGTGAAGGTGTGGAATGAGAATAAGTATGGGTGTGATGAATCGTGGGACTATCAATAACTGTGGACTTAGAAACTATATAGGCAACTTTTTGGCAAAAAAGATTCAGAACAACTAACCTTTCCATAGGAATGAATAAGGAAGACTTGTTTTGGAAAACCAGTAGGTCCAAAAGTAATGAAATTAATTTGTTCAATATGTTGTAAAAATGCTAATTTACTTGATTTAATCAGATTAAATTGTATCCCTTCCCACTCTATGTGCATAAAGGTGAAGTAAGACGCTAAGAGTGAGATAAAGGGTTAAAACAAAACCTATTGGGGCCTGGGAGATAGCATGAAGGTAAGGCGTTTGCCTTTCATGCAAAAGGTCATCAGTTCGAATCCCAGTACCCCATATGGTCCCCCGTGCCTGCCAGGAGCAATTTCTGAGCATGGAGCCAGGAGTAACCCCTGAGCACTGCCGGGTGTGACCCAAAAACCAAAAAAAAACAAACAAAAAAAAACCCCAAAAACCCCCCCCAAAAAAAACAAAACCTATTGAGAAGCCAAGATTCTTAGCTTCTTCCTAGGTGAGGTGGTGTTTGCAGATGGACACATCTGTGAATCAGGAGAGCTTTACCTTTACGAATGTAGAGTGGATTATTTTGCAGTCTAGGACTGTAAGATATACCTCAAAATAACTTTAAGTAGTAAATAATGATATTTTGGTAAAAGAGCCATTCTGTAGATGTAGAATCGGTTGAGAGAGATCCACTGATTACTGCAGATCACATAGTATGCAGAACATGTCTTGTTTAGGTTTTGTGACTCCTATTTGGTGGTCTTTCTACTACAGATCAATTTGTGCCTTTGTACTATTCCTTTGTACTATTACAAGAAAATTTTTATCTTTTCTTTAAACTAGTCATCGAACACACTGTGCTGAGTAAGATATAATAAAGGAGTTCCATAAGATAAATGCTGGAACTTAAACAAGTAGCCCTCAGTTCCCCGGGTGATGGGTGCCAAAGATAATTTAAGTGTTAGCAATTTCACATGAGAAACCATCCTAATGGAACACATTTGATCATAAACCTTGTGGTTAAAAAGAGGAATATTGGGGCATGAGGAAATACCAGCTTAGCTTTGTAAGTATTTTAGAAACCATTATCTATATCTGAAAGCTTTCAGAGTCATAGTATAAAAATAGATGAAAAAGTTTCTGTGTCATGAGACAATTAGTAACTAAAGCATTACTATAAACAGATTTACATACTTAAGAGTACTTAAAATAGTATTTCTTTGCTTGGTATGTTTTAATCTATAAGAACTTTACAACAAAAGTCATGGAAAACAAAAATCTTGCGGTAGAAATATGTTTCTCTTCTAGACTATTTTGTTCCATTACATCAGAGGCTGCTTTGTGTGGCACCAGGCATTGCTCAGTGTAACCTGTAAAAGGCCCAAAGAGATAAGATAGAAGGGGAAAAGAATAGCAAGGAATAAAATGATGGGAGGATAAAATATGCATAGTTGGATTAAGAGGGGTAAAGGTGAGAAGAAAAGGGAAAAGTAAAAAAGATAAGTGGCGGGGTCGGAGCAATAGCACAGTGGTAAGGGGTTTGCCTTGAATGCAGCCAACACAGGACCAACCCGGGTTGAATCCTGGCATCCACACACTAGAATTAACAGAGTTTCCTATGAAGGACAATCTCCAAACACATGAAACAACCTCCCATAGCCTGCAACAATACACAGTTCAAAAAAGTAGAGTCAGAAAAATACAGAGAAGGTGGAGCACCAAGAGCCTGAGCTTGTAGCAGCAAATATTTATTTATTTATTTATAAAGTCAGTCTCTAAACAACCCAGTGTTCACCTGAGAGTCTAAGAGTGAATTAAATGCAAAGTGAACAGAACCTTTGTAAATTTATAAAATTTCACAAATAATTGGGGGAAGAATAAAAAAAAATTACAGTGTTTATTCCTATGGGAATCAAAGCTAAGAACCAATAGTATACACTACAGTACATACCAAAAGTATATAGTATATGTTTGTGGTAGAATGTAGTGAAAGAACCACTTTGGGTAAAAGATAGGTAAATTATTCCTCATATTTAATAAGAAAATTATATTTTCACTTAAAATATCAAATTGTGGGGCCGGGCGGTGGCGCTGGAGGTAAGGTGCCTGCCTTGCCTGCACTAGCCTAGGACAGACCATGGTTCGATCCCCCGGTTCCCCATATGGTCCCCCAAGCCAGGAGCGACTTCTGAGCGCATAGCCAGGAGTAACCCCTGAGCGTCACCAGGTGTGGCCCAAAAACCAAAAAAAAAAAAAATCAAGTTGTAATTTGAGAATTTTCTTTTTGAAAAGTACATAGAATAGATTGGCAAAGCAAGCGTTTGCTATTGATTTAACTTGATACAATAGGGAAACATGATAAAGCTTTAATTGTGAAATGATTAGCTACCTTGTTATTGATTTTAGAAACCCTGATGCTGCAGTATTTCTATAGAATGGTTGGTGATGATTCAGATCTGTAGTTATTTGTTACTAATAACTACAGCTACTATCTCCTGGAGAGGAGAGATATTATGTAAAGAAGTGTGGATTATACTCAGAGGACATCTAACTCAATGTCACATACTAATTCAGCAATTTTAAAAAATGATTTGTGTTTTCCAAAGTGATTATCTCAGCTGGTCTTTTACAGTATAATCAAAAGCCTTTTGTTAGCAATAAATCCACAAAAATCTATAAAACCATGAGTGCTTCATGCTGTTATTATTAAACATGAATTGCTCTTTCTACTAATGACATTCTACTTCTAGTATAGGGACACACAATTATTTGTAATTTCTTACAACTGGAGGGGTTCGTAATCCAAATTTGACTCAAAGAAAGTGGGAACAAGGATATTCACAAAAAATATGTTCTGTGGTTAAAATCCAAGCAATGCAAGTTCATGTTTCCCTATGTAATGATTTACAAATGATCATGATAACAATCTCAAATAGGGAATTCAGTTAGCAACCTTTGCAACAATATTTTACCTTTATGGGGTTAACCTTATTGGAGGCTGACTAAATTCAAGCTGTGATTTTTTTTCTTTCATAAAAAACTCAATGGAGAGTCCAGATGGCTCAACAATACTTCCCTTTGTGAAAGGAAATAACTCAAAAAGTTTTATCTAATTAAACTATTTGTGCTTGTGGTACCTGAGTGAATTGTTATTCCTTTAAAAGGAATCTGAATTACAAATAATATTTATATGAAAATTATGAAATAGTTTTGCTTTCATTGGCTCAGTGAATGTTTCAAGTCTATGTCCAGATCTAGAATTTATTGGACACTTTGAAGCTAGACTCCTGATACCATCTTTAGGATTTCAGTATAAAACTACAATTCTGGAAAATCAACAGAACAAGGCTCTGTGGAACAATATTAGAACAATGTTAGAAAGGTCCACGCATTACTTTTCTTTCGTTCCAGTCCTATACTCACAATTACTTTCACTCTTGTCAAAATATTTTCTATGGTAATGGCCAAGACATAATTAGCACCTGTCTTCAAGTTAAAAATATCATTGGGTCCTAAAACAAATTTGGAGAAAGCCTTTCAGCATTCGGCAAATGGTATATAATGATTTGTCTATTAGTGAGACACCCATTTGATCCTGACTTTCTTTCTCCTTATATGGGCTCCAAAAAAGAAAGAAACCTAGGTGGGAGATAGGGCTTAGAACAGGGATGGAAGTATGGAAATAAGCTATAAAATCCAATGGGAAATTAGAAAATTAATTTTATTCCGAATCTTGGCTGGTTCCTTATTTACTTTTGTTGTTCATGAATTTAGTTGTACATTTTGCTGCTAATTAAGGTGATATTCTGAGGTAACTTGTTCACCAAGATCCTGTCTTTTATCAAATGAGCAAACGTTTTTAATTTTGTCCTCAGGAAAAGGTCCTTAGGTCTTCAATGAGGTTACAAAAGCCAAAGAGGTTATGATCAGGGATTTCCAGCAGGGGGGGGTAGCAGCTTCTAGAGGGTAAGTTCTTTGGGTAAATCCATCACTCACTGCTGTATTGTTCTATTGATAGTGGAAACTGGAATTAGCACTTGAAAAAATTGACCATCTTTTTCTTTTATTGTAAAAGATTGTGTATATTAACTGCTTTATTAAGATGAGTTAAAGAGCTAGAAATTTGTGAACAAGACTAAATTAAAAACCTAAAATGCCTGAAATCTTATCCTGCTTATTTAAAAAAAAAATAAATGAACTGTTAGATGATTTTAACTTACCAGTATAGCATCACAAATGCTTAAACTTTTAATTTTAGATAAAAGCACTTGATTTGAGACTGCTTGGTCGTATTTACTCCACCCCCTTTCTTCTCTCTTTTCTTTCCTCCCTTTCTCTCTCTCCCCTCCTCCTCTCTCTGTCTCTCTGTCTCTGTCTCTGTCTCTCTCTCTCTCTGTGTGTGTGTGTGTGTGTGTGTGTGTGTGTGTAGAATAAATTAGTTTTCTCAAAATGTTTTCTTTTAGTTGGGAGAGTGGATATTTAGACTATTTTTTAGAACTCTAATAATGACTCAATTAATTTTAAAAGATGCATCCTTTTCTGTTTTTAATTTCTGCTTTTTATTGAATTTTTTAGACATCTCAATGTTTACAACATAATAATTTTACTCCCAATTCATATTTCAGACAATTATTTGTATAGATTATGATTTATTTTCTAAGAAGAGCAATGGTAATAGAAATGTGAAACTTTTATTGGCTTTGTTTTTTTTTTTTGGGGGGGGAGTCACATCCTGCAGCGCTCAGGGGTTACTCCTGGCTCCGCACTCAGATATCGCTCCTGGCAGGTTTGGAGGACCTATGGGATGCTGGAATTCGAACCACTATTGGTGTTGGATCGGCTGTGTGCAAGGCAAACTCCCTACCGCTGTGTTATCTCTCCGGCCGGCCCCTTTACTGACTTTTTTGTAGTGCAAGCAGTTTTGAACTACTAGTATTATTAAGGAGCAGAGTAGTAAAGTTATAGACCCTTTAAGTAAAGATGTAAGACTGAGAAGGGTGATTATAAAAATGATCCTTTCAAAACTGACTTTAACAAAATGGTATGAAGTTTCATTATGAGAAAAATTATGTCTCAATTAATTTTTTTACCCCTCCAGTATCATTTCATTTCAAAGGAATGAGTAATTTTATCTCCATGTTTCCTTTAAATAAAGCCCTCACTTGGGGAGGCGGAGCAGTTGGAGCCATAGTAGAGGGTTGGGCGTTTGCCTTGCGTGCAATTCCATAATCAGCATCCCATATGGCCCCTCGCCCACCACCAGGAATAATTCCTCTTTGTAAAACAAGGGATAATCTCTGAGCATTGCTGGGTGTAACCCCCAAAAGTAAAAAATAAAGTCCTAACTTGGGCTCTTCAAGCCCATATTTCTCTCTTGAACATATATCTAGGGTGTTATTCTGTTTCTTTGTTTTATTTCTCTCTTGAACACATTTCCCCTCTTCCTCTCACATCTTTCAAAGCAAGTTTTATCAATACAAATGATCTTGTTTCATTAAAAAATAAGGAAATAAATAGAACAAAAGCCCTAGTTTGGCTTTGGTTCATCTTGATGCCTGATCATGCGATACGGCATATTTTTATTATGTATGAAATTATTTTTAAATATCTTTAGGGTAGATCCTCTGTAAGTAACATCTCTCCTTAGACTTTGAATTAGCTTTATGTATTTTATACAGTACTTCGATTCCCCGAGCTAAGTTTTTCATTTCCTCCTCCCTTTCCTCCTTTTTAATATTTATGTTTACTTTCATTGAATTTTTCTTTAATAACCTTTCCTGCCTATGATTTTTAACTGAAATAGAGAAGTACTTACAGATCTTATTTAAACTATTCGGTGCCTTGTCAAATGCAAGGGGACGGCCTATAAAAGACATTTAAATCGGAATTTTTAAAACTAGAGAGTAAGAAACAGAAATTAAGAATCTCTTTGTTTACCTTTAAGAAATATGGATAGTAGAAGGGCAGGGGTGTGGATAAAACAAACAACAGAACTTCTGCGGGAATATTGTGACAGATTTACTGACAAGTATTTTCTAACACATTTTAACCAAAAGGCAAAAAAAAATTTTTTTCCCACTGACAGACAGTAAACGTATTTGAGGATGGCAGCAGTTACATCATTATAGTGAAAATGCAACCCAGACTAACTTCAGTACCTTATGTGAGGTAAAAAATAATGATGAACTAGAATTTATTTCAAAGACTTTGTTTTGTTTTTGTTTGGGGGCTACACTCGGCAATGCTCAGGGGTTACTCTTGGCTTTGCAAGTAGGACTCTTTCCTGACAGTATTCGGGAGACCATCTGGGTTGCAGCCCATGGAACCTGGATCATCTGCTTGCAAGGCAAACACCTCTAGCCGCTTCGACCTCGCAGACTTTTTTCTTTTCTTTTCTTTCTTTCTTTTTTTTTTTTTTTACTATGTCAACCATACCGATGATAAATTATTTTCAAATTAGGAAACTACCATTTCTCCAAAAGAAATTCTCCCTCGAATTACTTTTTGTCTTACTTTGGGGGACAATTAAACTAGATGTGTGCTTGTGCACTTTTTAATTTTCCTTTCTGCTGACCTCGGTGCAAGACACATTCTGACGACCTTGGGAAAGTCACAAGATCGGTGTTTTTTTTTTTTTCTTCCAGTGTTGAAAGTCAGGGTAGTCGGCGCTCCCATTTGTTCTTTTTCCACCCATTCAATGGTCAATGGCCTTATGAGGTACACACACAAGAGTCTAGCGTCCCCCGACTCCGGTCACATTTCTGTAGGTTTAAATTCCAATTTTTTTTTTTTTTGAGGCGGTCTAAGAAGTCAGGTGGACAGTGGTTTCAGCTTAGGCCGGTGATGGGGCTTTGAGAACCACAACTAAAACCTGCTCCAGGTCCTGACATCTCGCTCAACTTCCCTAAAATAAACCCAGGAATCTGCCTGAGAGAGAACCTGGGCATTCCGATCCGTGCCCTAGGCATAACTCAATGCTCGACTGCTGGGGCTTCCGCAGAGTTCTGCTTTCGGGGGAATGAATGAACAGGGGGAGCGAGGAGGTCTCCGAGGCCGAGCGATCCGGTGCAGAAGCGCACAGTACCGAACGATCCTTTTATGCTCCGAGAACCGAGCGAGGCGTCTCGCGGGCCGAGCCCTGGTCTCGCCACGGCCGAGGCAGGCTCAGGCTCAGTCTCCCGGTGCAGGACGCCCAGGTCGCTGCTCGCTTGGCTTCTCTCCGACGGCCCGAAACCGGAACAGACGGGCGCGAGCTAGTAGCGAGTTCTGGGTGCCAGCGGCTTCTGCGCCGCGAGGACGGGGAAACAAGCGGGCGACGAGGAGAAAGCCGAAGGAGAAAAAACACTCACGCCGACGGGGAAAAGGGAAAAGGTGAGAAGGAATGGAGTCGGCCCGCCCGGGAGCCAATGAGCGGGCGCGACGGCGGGAGGGGGAGGGGCGCAGCCAATGAGGGAGCGGGGACTCTCTCTTTTTTTCCTCCCCCCGCCCCGCCCCGCCCCTTCGCCCCTCTCCACCGCGCGCGCCTTCCCTCGCAGGCTCCCGGGAGACGAGGGAGGGCGGGAGAGAGGGAGAAAGGGGGCGGGGCGCGCGGCGTCGCGAGGGCGAGGGCGAAGGCGGTGGGGGCGGGGCCGCTGCTGGGGAAGGGAGGCGAGCACGCGCACGCGCACGCGCGCCGCCGCTCCGCCCCCCCCGTCTCCGCCGGCTGTGTGAGAGTGGCCGCGCGCACGCGCACGCGCGCGAGTGTGTGCGTCCCGGCGCTGCGCGCTGAAGAGATGCTGAGGTAAAGTTCGGGAGAGAGAGAGGGAAAGGGAGCGGGCGAGAGAGAGCTCCGTCAGCGCGAGTGGCCGCCATTACTGAGGCGGCGGGCGCTGGGGACGGACGGGAGGGGGGAGGGACGGGGCTGCAGCCGCCGCCGGTGGCGGGTGGGTTCCAGGCGGCAGCGGCGGCAGCAGCAGCGGCAGCAGCAGCAGCAGCCGGTGGGGCAGTGAGGGTTTCGGGGCGCGCGCACGCGCGTGTGTGTGCGGGCGAGGGGGAGGCGGCCGGAGGAGGGAGCGCGCGGGGAGAGAGCGAGCCGAGAGTGCAGGAGGAGGAGGAGGAGGAGGAGGAGGCGAAGGAGGCGGCGGCGGCGGGAGCGGGAGCGCTCCCCAGGAATGTCGCCGCTGCCGCCGCCGGCGCCGCAGCCGCGGGCGAGGAGCCTGAGGAGCCCGGCGGCGTTCGGTAGGTAGGTTGGAAGGGAGGAAGGAAGGAAGGAAGCGAGGAAGGCGGGAGCCTCGCAGCCTCCCTCGGCGCCTCGCACCTCAGGCCGCGCTGCCGGCCGCCGCCGGTTGCAACCGGTCGCGGGGGCCTCGGCTCCGCGCGGGGCTTCCCGGGCCGGGCGGGCGGCGGCGTGAAGGGCGGCGAGCCGCCGGCACCTTCCCACAGGTGACGCCGGGCCGGGGCGTGCTTCGGCGGACGAGGCCCCGGGGGCGGAGGGGACGGAGGGCAGCGACGGGGCCGACGAGGCCGAGGCTGCGGTAACGAGTTCCACCTGGCGCGGGGGGCGGGGGCCGCGCTCGCCCCGGCTCGTTCCCGGGCGCAAAGTTAAGTCGCCTCGCCTCGCCTCGCCTCGCCGCGCACCGGAGAGGAGGAGAGCTCGGCCCCCACGTTCGAGCCTCTTCTCCTCCCCGCCCCCCGCTGCGCCCCGGGCTGCTCCCCAGCTGCTGGAGCCCGGGCCGGCGCTGCGAAGTTGAGCCCGAGCTCCGACGGCCCCGAGCCCCGAGTTTCTGCTCCTCCCCGGCGACGCCCGCGGGCCGGGCTGGGGGGCGCCGAAGGTCCGTCCACTGGGCACCGGACGGGAATGGGGGAATGGAACCCCTCGTCACCCCTAAGCCCGGGCGCGTCTGGTGTCCGTCCACTCGGGGAAGTCTCGGGGTGGGGTGGGGGCGGGGAGGCTCGCGGGAGCGCGCGCGCGCACTTCTCGACACACTAGGCACTCGCGCACACGCGCGCACAGACACACACACACACACACACACACACACACACACAACACACGCACGCACGCCCACCTCTTCTTCCCTCCCGCCCCGTCTCGGATGAAATGCGGGCGAGCTGGGGCCGGGGCTAAAAAGGTGCTCGCCCCAAAGTTGTCGGGGACAGGCTTGCTTGCACTCACTGCCTGCCTGCCTGCCGCGTCTCCCAAATAAATCCCTTGCGTAGGAAATGGGGATTGAAGTGCTCAGGCTAGCCCAGAATCAGAATAGGGTCCAGATGGTATGTGCGCGCGCGGTTTTAAAGTTTAGCTCCCCAACGGCATTCGCGTATTCTTTTGTGGTAGGTAGGTAGGTAGGTCCATGTCTTTTTTTTTTTTTTTTTTGAAAACGTTTAAGCAGCATTTGTGATGATGCTTTGCTTCCTTTGGTTTCTTTCTACAGGTATGGGGGGGCCAGGGATGAGGTTTGCTGGCTCCACTTCTGTGTCAAGTCAGCACTGAATTGAAACTATGTTGGGCACGATTTTCATCCCAGGAGTGATTCTCCAAGCCTCCCTTGAAAAGCGATTCTTAACCAACGTTTTACTCTAGACAGGACTATTCAGAGAAATACTTGGTTAAATACAGTGATATTAGTAAAGTGTTTGGCAAGTTTATGTCATTTCCGATTGAATTTAGTAGGATTAAACTGCTTTGACTATTTTACACATATTGATCATATTGATAACGCACTGGACAATTAACAGTATTTCACCTTGCTTTCATTTAGAATTGCTTTCTCATTTTGGGTTTTTTGTTAAGTTTTCCTTGTATTTCTTGCATCATTTTATCAATAGTAGAACCTAGAAGAATTGTAGATAACTAAAAAGTTGTGTAGGTCTTGGAAACTTTATGACTAAACATACAGTGCCATTAGGCCGAGTATATAGCTGCTTTTTTGTTTCAAGAAGTAACTGTTGGTTTAATTGACTTAGGGCCTCACCATGTAACTGGATTTAGTTGTCATGTCGAGGCTACATATTAAAAGTTAGCATGGAGATTGATGTAGTCTAGCGATATATGATACGTCAAAGAATTAGGATCTTTTAGTCTTGGGGGGGGTACCATTACCTCTTTAACTATTTGGTCATTGAAAAAAATTATTGCAACAAGACTGATCTCAGAACTTGGTAATATGGTGTGGTTATGTTTTTATTTATTATATTTTTGGCTGGGTGATGGCCATGGTAGGTGATGTTGTGTTTAGGGGCTATAACTGATTCTATGTTGTGAAGACCATGTGGTCTGGTAACTAACACAGGCCTTCCACATACTCAGCCTGGTGAGTCTCTCCAGCCTCATCCAAATATTTTCAAACCATATTCCTTTCTTTTCTTTGTTAGGCAAATTTAGTGTACGACTATTTGGGAGAAAATGACTTTGACCTTGAAATTTTTTTAAAGGAAATAAAGATTTATAGGCATTAGGATTGAAGTTTTGGTGTTCTCATCTTAAATACTAAATATAGGGGCCCGGGAGATAGCATGGAGGTAAGGCGTTTGCCTTTCATGCAAAAGGTCATCAGTTCGAATCCCGGTGCCCCATATGGTCCCCCGTGCCTGCCAGGAGCAATTTCTGAGCATGGAGCCAGGAGTAACCCCTGAGCGCTGCCGGGTGTGACCCCCCCCCCCAAAATACTAAATATAAAAGAGGTATTTTTGGTAGCTACAGAATAAGTTAAATCTTTCACAGTTTCATTTTCCATAGTGGCATTTAAAAAATGACTAGGTTTAAGATCCATGATTTTCTTTCTCTCTCCTTTTTTTTTTTTTTTGGCACACCAAGAAGGTATATGGATTCATGAGGTGTTGTATAGTGTTCAGATATAGTAATGTCTGTGTTTTAAAAAGATGTTTGTAAAACACTATCATGGACCAGGAGAATTTGTTTCTTAGAACAGATTTAATTTTTAAAAGAAGAAAATGAGGACCAGAGAGATAGTACAGGGTTATGATTTTGTTTTTGTGGATTATTTTTTTTTTTTGCATCAGTTGACCCAGCTTTGGTTTCTGATACTGTATACGGCCTCCTGAATAGTGAACAGTGCCAGAGTGATCACTGAACGCTGTTGGGTGTGGCCAAAAAACTGAAAAAAAAAAAAAAAAAGATAAAGTGGTCTTTAATACTTAACTAAACTCCCATTTCTTTATAAGTGGTTGTTGGCCTATCTCCAGCCCTAAAATTCTTTTGGACTACAGCCCCTAAAAAGTCCTTTTATTCTCAAATATAGTTTCGTGTTCACTTCCATCTTACTTTTTTTTTTCTGCTTATTACAAGGTCTAATTTGTTTTCTTTAAAAGTCTCCTGTAGTCATATCTATAGAAATAAATGGATTAAATGGAAAAAAAAAAGAATTCTTTACAGCATGACAACTATACTCAGGCACTTCATCCTAATTCACCCTTGAAAGACTTCTTTTTAAAAATCCAAGTAAGTCCAGGGGCTGGAGCAATAGCACAGTGGGTAGGGCCTTTGCCTTGTATGCTGCTGACCTTGGTTCCATCCCCAGCATCCGATATGCTCTCCAGAGCCTGTCAGGAGTGATTTCTGAATGCAGAGCCAGGAGTAAACCTGAGCACCACCAGGTGTGGTCCCAAAACCAAAAATAAATAAACAAAAATCCATTTTTTCAAAATTCTCTCAAATTCTTTCTTCTAACTGAAACTTTAAATTTCTTGTAGATCTCTGTAGATTATATAGCCTCTGAGCCAAATAAGTCCTGCTGCTTGTTTTTGTTTAAAGACCTTTTTCATTTTGAAATGGCTGATAAAACCAAAGTTTTGTGTTGCTGAAAATTATATGAAATTTAAATTTCAGTGCTCCTGAACATATTCTTTGTATCTATGTTTGCTTTTGTACTGTGATGGCAGAGTTACAAAAGATGTATGGAACACAGAACCTACAATGTTAGTCAAGCCTTCAATGAAAAAATTTAGAAGGACCGGAGGTAATATATAATGTATGGTGCAGGCAGAGTTTACCTTGCACATGGCTGACCCAGGTTCAATATCCTGGGCACCACAGAAGGTCCCAGAAGGTCCCTTGAGCATTGCCAACAGTGATCCCTGAGCACAGAGTCAGGATAAAACTTGAGAGCACTACCAGGTGTGGCCCCAAAAACCAAAAAAAAAATTTTTGTTTTTGTAAGCTGTGATAGATTTCAACTTTTGCAGCAGTCTTTCATGTATTCAAATATCTATACCATGAGTTTATCAGATAACACTGGGATGAGGAATGTCTGACCTTGTAGGGCAGTTATGGTTCACAAAACCCTGGTTCATGCATGATGCTTCTCAGTTACCTGGGCCTCAACTTCCTTCAAATAAATATCCAAAAGGAAATCTGTCCCTTATCCCTGGTAACATTTTGTCTTTTTCTCTAAGTTTAAAATTAGTGGTAAAAGGGCTGGAGAGATAGCACAGCGGAAAGGCATTTGCCTTGCATGCGGCCTACCTGGGACAGATCTGGCTCAATTCCTGGCATCTCACATGGTTACCCGAGCTTGCCAGGAGTGATTTCTGAATACAGGGTTAGGAGTAACCCCTGAGCATCCCTGGGTGTGGCCCGAAAAGCAATTAATTAATAAACAGCTTTAAAAAAATAAAATTATGGAAAAGGGCTTTTCTACCCCCACCCTTTTATTGGTAGTGGTGCTAGGGATCAAATGAGGACTTTATGGGTGTGAGGTATATATGTACACAACGCTGAACAACATATATCCCAGCCTTCCTTTTTACTTTTTTGATTTTTTTGGCCTCACCCAGCAGTACTCAGGCTTTACTCCTGGCACTGCTCTTAGGGAATCACTCCTGGCAGGTTTGAAAAACCATATTGAGCAAGCACTTGAACCGCTGTTTAATTGCTCTGGCTCTACATCCTAGCAAAATTTTTGGTGATGCTGTGATCCTTTTACATTTAAGTGCTCTGCTGCTGAGTTGTTTACCTGTCTCCTTTTTTCATCTCTGTTTATTTCTGAGATTCTTGTTGAATTTAACAATCCCATCATTAAGAAAATTGTTCAGTTTTACTTACCATAGTTTAATTATTTGTATAATGAAAGTGATAGAATGGACCCTGACTCTAAAAGGAAATGAGTATATATATTATAGCACTGGCTTATTGGATTTAACCTTTGTACTGTCAAAACTTGAGACATAAAGCTTAAGCAGATAGCAAATAAGCACAGTAAATACTTTGGAGTTGTTTACATAGCTTGATATAAATGAGTGACCTTTGGTTCTTTTCACCATGGAATAAGGAAATGAACTCAGGAAGAATTTAGAATAACTTTCATACAAAGGCCTCTAAAGAGACCACATGCTGTTCGATGAAAATGCATGTTAATTAATTTTTTAAGTACTACTTTGGGTTTATACTATTTTAAACAGTGGAAAATTTTTTCTAAGCAATAATTACTTGTGGTACCAAAAAATAAGATTAGGTAAAAACAGAATAATTGTTGCTGAATAGGACTTGGGGAACTTGTAGAGTATTTATCACCTGCTTGCATTCTTTTACTTCTTTGAGACTTTAGGCCTTGAATTAATCTCAGAGTTTGTGTTGTGTTAATGAATGTATGCACTGGCAGTCTTGAAAGTTTTTTCTACTAGAACATTCTGCCCTACTAGACTTTATAGGTTTAATAGTATATATATATCTTTGGTTTTGTTTTTGGGTCACAACGGTGGGGTTACTCCTAGCTATGCACTCAGAAATTACTCCTGGCGTGGGAAACCATATGGAATGCTGGGGATCGAACTGTGTGGTCCATCCTAGGTCAGACAGAGCAGGTCAACTGCATTGCAAACTCCCTACTGCTGTGCCACTGCTCCGGCCCCAGTACATATTTTTTTTAATTATAACTACAATGGCAATTTCAAGATTGCCTAATGGTGTAGGATGGAGATTTATTTGTATAGTTAGCAGTTATCTTGAGCTCCCTCTCACCATGTCAAGTCCTATTTAGGTGTAAAGGATATGGTGAAAACAAACCAAAAGGCCTTCCCCATCTCTGTAAACTGTTTAATCCTATGTCCCTCCAATGTATGATTCCAGAGTATTTAGTCATACATAAGTAATTGAAACTTTATAGATATTTTTTCTTTAATTACCTGATTATCTAAAAGTGCTGTGTGTTAGAAGTTTTGGTCAAAATTACATAAAATACGACTTTCTATAGATATAACCTTTGTTTACTAATTATTAGATACCTTGAATGTTAAAATAACCTGATTTTGACCCCTAGCACTACATTGCCTCTAGAACAACACTGGAGGTGCCTCATCACCATAGCACTACCTGGTATTACGCAAACTCCTCCCCACCATAAAGACGGTTTAAGGCTATTTCTTTACTACAGCATCCAAAATGTGTTAAGAAGAATTAACAGCATTGGTTGGCTCAAAGGCCTTTAAGACATGTGGTGTATTTGGGATTCAGTCCCTTACAATACATAGTCCTTGAGCACTGCCGAATGTGGTTTCCCCTCAAAATAAAATTGTATTAGGGACATTAAAAAAAAAAAAAAAAACATGGGATCCAGAGTGATAGAGGTCAACTGACAAGAGCACATGCTTTGCATTTAGGAGTCCTACATTTTTATCCACATACCACATGGTTCTCTGAGCACTGCTTGATGATGGCTCAAAACTTAAAAAGAGAAATATTATATCTATATTATGTCCTATGCATCTTTGAGTGCAGTAACTATTTTTATTCTTAAATTATTCTAGATAATTTAATAGTCCTTGGACTTTAATATGTCTTTTTTGAACACTTATTTATAAGAGGAATATTTAATTTATGAGAGTAAGATGGAGCATATAATCACAAAACTAATTAGGTCTTGGTCTTGAAAATGTAACTTCTTGTGTAATATTTGTGATTAAAGTTTTTGGTTCTGGGCCAGAGAGATAATGCATTAGGTAAGGCCCTTACCTTGTACGCAGTCAACCCTGGTTGGGACCCTAGCATCCGTATGGTTCCTGAACACTGCCAGAATGTTAGTGTAGCACAGAGCAAGAATTACTGGATTACTGCTCAAAAAAAAAAAAAAAAAAAAAAAGGAAATAAATTTTTGTTTGTGGGGAGGAGTTTGGACCACCTGACTGCTCAGGGCTTACTTCTAGCTCTATGCTTAGAGATCATTTGCTGCTAGTGATCAAATTGAGCATGGCTGTATATCTGGCATGTACCTTACCTGCTGTATGAATACCCTACCCCTAACAAATATATTTTTAAATTAATAGTAATCATCTTTATTCTGGTGGCTCAATTTTTGACTAAACTTTGGGACCTGAAAATACATGTGTATTTTCTCCATAAATAGCTTTAGAAAGCCCTATAGATGAATAAGTCACACTACTTATGCAGTAAATTTAATTTACTTTAATTTTGTCAGATACTTTATTTTAATGTTAAGATTCATACATTTATTAATTATGAGAGGCCCTTGAAATAAAAATCTATGTCTTAGAGGTTCTTTTCTCTAAAACTGAAGTGATTGGGGAGTCAATGGCAATTTGCTAAAGAAATAGTTTTAAAGAATATAAGGAATTAGTAAAGGAAAGTGGCTTGAGAAATAATAGGGAAAATCTAAATGCAAAAATAAGTTCATGGTCTAGCATTGAGCAACAAGTCATTGGCTCTGTGTCCAGAGTATGAAAATGGGCAGAATAGATTGAGAGTAGGTCATAAAGTTAGCAGTGGACAATGCAGATCCTATGGATAAGTCTTTTAAATGGATTTGACCTTGGGGCCAGATTATTTAGATCCCTGGCATCACATATTGTCTCCTTTTCAAAAACAGAAATTAAACCTGAGCCGTGTGAAGGCCCAAGAGTTGTCATGGAAGTAGGGTGTTTGCCTTGCATGCAGAGGACAGTGGTTTGAATCCCAGAATCCTGTATGGTCCCCTGAGCCTGCCAGGATCGATTTCTGAGTGTAGAGCCAGGAGTAACCCCTGAACACTGCTGGGTGTGACCCCCCCCCAAAATACCTGAGCACTGTGGAGTATTTCCCCCAAAGCAATAAAAAAAGGCCTTAACTTCTACTTATTTAAGTCATTGGAGTTTTGAGCAGACAGAATGATGGAAGGATCTGACTTAAGTTTCCAAAGGAATGCTATCTAGTCTGATATGAACAGACTGGGGGTGGAGGGAAGTGAGTAGGAATCAAAAGGGAAATCAGAGATATAAGAATGCTGGAATAATCTAGGGCTAAAGGTGTGATGGTGGATGGGATCATAATTGTAGTAGAAGTAGTTTAACAGTGGTAAATTCTGGGCACATTTTTAAATTTATGTATGAGAATTTTCATCCATAGTCTAAAGGAAAGATAAAATATTTTTCTTTCTCTTTTTTCTTATAGTCTTGAGAATCATATCAGAGCCTCAGACATACTTGACAAATATTCTTTGCTAAACTATATCTCAGCCTCATAGATACTTTTATGATACCTTTTGTGCAACCATTTTGTGACAAGTTGCAAAACAATAATAATAATAATAATAATAATAATAATAATAATCCCTAACTCTAAAAGGAACATATAATATGCTTAAAATTAAAGGGGCAAATAAATTACACAGCAGATTATCAAAAACAGCTCTTTAAGAAAGTGTTTAAAAAATCCGCTCTTGGGCCAGGCGGTGGCGCTGGAGATAAGGTGCCTGCGCTAACCTAGGACGGACCGCGTTTCGATCCCCCGGTTCCCCATATGGTCCCCCGTGCCTGCCAGGAGCGACTTCTGAGCAAATAGCCAGGAGTAACCCCTGAGCGTCACCAGGTGTGGCCCAAAAACCAAAAAAAAAAAAAAAAATCGCTCTTTAAGAAGTGTCTCTTTAAGAAACAGCTCTTTAAAAAGTGAAATTTTGGAGATAGGTAGTATGATCACTATGGCTTTATAGTACAGCTTCAGGTTAGGTAAAGAGATGCCACCCAACTTCTTGTTTTTTCAGTATGTGTTTGGCTATCCTGGGTGGAGATAGGTAGTATGTTAGGCAGGATGCTTGCCTAGTGAGTGTCTGACTCAGGTTCAATTCCTGGCTCTTATAATGCCCCTTTTCCCTTCTCCCCCAGTACCGCCCAAAATGATCCCTGAGCTCAGAACGAGGAATAAGTCCTGAGCACTTCTGGGTGTGGCTCAAAAACCAAAAAGAAAAAGGAGGCATCAGTTACATTTTTTAAATAGTTATTACTACTTTTGGTTTATTCATGAAAGAAGCAGAGCATGATTCTGGATAGTAAGAGAAAATAATAATTATATGAAATTCATAAAAAGCTCTATCTAATAGCAAACATTACTCTTAAATATATTTGAAAGGAATTTTCAGGTTAACATTCTGTGCTACATTGACACTTAGTTGACAGAATAAAAAGTGAGGTGTTTAAAAAAAAAAAAAGAAAGGAAGGTATTTAATTCTGAGTACACAATAAAAAGTACCTTGGTTAGTTTAAGAGCAGTTTTGACCTGGATGCTGAGGATGAGGATGTTGGATATATAAACTATCCAAGTAACTGAAGTTCTTTTCATAAAGAACAATTTGTTATAGATCTTTCTTGTATGAGATGGCAGTATTATATTCACATTAAACAAATGACAAAATCTTTTTCAGGTAGATTGATGACATTTTTCTTTTAGCATAGGGTTGACTAACCTTTTTTTTAAAACAGAAGCTTCTGAGATAAGTAAATCTGTAAATCAGAAAATGTAGGTACTACTTGATGAGAATTATGATAGAGCAACCATTTATTTACTCAACATCTTTTTTCCCATGTTGATGTGAAAAAAAATTTACAATAGATCTACACTCTGATGTAATCTATATGACATATGACCTAGAGCTGACTTTAGAATACCAACAAGTAATATGCCCTACAGCACTGTTAGAAAGAAGGATGGGATGTTTTTTCCATTGTGTTTTATTAATAGTTTACTGTGAATTTATTATAAAGATCATAAGTGTCAGGCAAAACCACCTTACTGTTTTGGTATGCTCACCTAGAAAGGCTTTGGCACCCAATCACTGCTGGGGAATTCATCCTGTAACTCCCACAATCAAGGCTTATACTTTAACCCTTTAACCATCTCCCCAATCGAAAGCTACTTTATTTACCTTCATCATTCAGATTATCATGATCAAATTAAGATGTGTTGAAGTATCAGTATTATATCTAATCTTAATGAAGTTGAATTTATATCTCTTGATTTCAGCGACTAGTGAGAGTGATGACTTTTATGCCTTCTTATCTTAATTCCCTTCTTCGAAGTTTTTAATTTGTTTTGTAATGATGTTTTATGTCTACTTATGCCTTTTTTTATCTTAAATTATTTACAATGTAGCTCAGCTTCTTTGAGATTTATAGCATGAGAGCAGAACCCTTAGATGTGTTTAATTCTAGGTATATATTATATAATCCACATATTATATGTATGATTATATAATATAGATCAGGGGTGGCGAGCAAGTTTGACACAAAGAGCCAAAATTTTAAGCTGTGAGAGTCAGAGAGCCATACCACACAGTGACCTGCCAAAACAGATAAACACTCACACAAAAGCATATAATTTTAACAATAATATATTAAACACATTTTGCCATTTTGAGTGATCCTGCAGTGATGGTGAGGGTGTGCTGCGTCCTCCACACTAAGAACTAACGGCCAGATGTGGCCCAACATGTGACACACAGGTCCCCCTCTTGCTGGCCCGTGCTGTTGTTTCCGAGGGATGGGAGATGGGATGACGCAGTCTGGGGGTGGGACTACAGGCTCCAAGATCTCTCCTCAGAGGCCCCTCCTCAGAAGCAGCAGAACAAAATCCAAACTTAGCAAAGAGCCACAGTATACAAAATAATGATAAGAGACAAAGAGCCATATTCATTTTGGCCGGGAGCCACATGTGGCTCTGGCGCCTTGTGTTCCCCACCCCTGGAATTCAAGTTTCCCATATACAAAGAATCCCATTGAGTTAAATAAAATTCTCATAGTTACTGAATTATTATTTTTCCATAAATAAAAAATTACATGAAATTCTTGAAAGTCATAGCATTGTTGATACCAAATAATTCTAAGAGACCACATCAAATTATATATTTGAGAATCGTTTTTGCATTCGACTCCAAATGTGGCCTATAGCTTTTTGTAACTTTTAGGAAAAAAATAAATGAAGAAATCAAGGACTTTTAGAAACAATTTGTTAGATTTTTCCATTTGTTTGTTTTTGTTCCACACCCAACAATTCTCTAGTTACTCATGACTCCACTCAGAAATCATTCCTGGCAGTCTTGGGACCACATGGGATACTGGAGATTGAACCCAAGTCAGATGTCTTACCCATTGTACTATAGTTTTGGTCTCTTGATAGAAATTTCAAGCTTCAAATCTAGTTAGAAATTAAGGTTAGGGGGCCGGGCGGTGGCGCTGGAGGTAAGATGCCTGCCTTGCCTGTGCTAGCCTTGGATGAACCACGGTTCGATCCCCCGGCTCCCATATGGTCCCCCAAGTCAGGAGTGACTTCTGAGCGCAGAACCGGGAGTAACCCCTGAGCGTCACTGGGGGTGGCCCAAAAAACAAAAAAATTTAAGGTTAAAATTATTTTTACTTAATTCACTATATTTTACGGATTTGGGCTTGAAATAAGACAATTTCGTACTGAGACTGGGAATTTGCCTCAAGTATTAATAAAGCTCATGCCAAGCATTCTGTTTTGGCATCACATTCATGTCCCACTTCCTAGCACTGCTTGGTATGTAGCTCTGGTCTTCCCTGAGCATCACTAAGAATGATCCCTGTAGGCCACCTGCTCAGTTCCACTGTATGTGGTATCTATAAAAAACAAGGGTCATTTGGGGGCCGGGCGGTGGCGCTGGAGGTAAGGTGCCTGCCTTGCCTTGTGCTAACCTAGGACGGACCACGGTTCGATCCCCTGGTTCCCCATATGGTCCTCCGTGCCTGCCAGGAGCGACTTCTGAGCGAATAGCCAGGAGTAACCCCTGAGTGTCACCGGGTATGGCCCAAAAAACCAAAAAAACAAAACAAAACAAAACAAGGGTCATTCAGTTCACCTTAGTAAAGCATTGATTTAAATACTAGATTTGTATTATCTTTTTTTTTGGTTTGTTTGCTTTTTGTTTTTGTTTTTGTTACTCCTGACTCTACACTCAGAAATTTCTCCTAGCTGGCTCGGGGGGACCATATGGGATCCTGGGATTCGAACCACTATCCTTCTGCATGCAAGGCAAAACCGCCTTACCTCCATGCTATCACTCTGGCCCCTAAACATTGTATTTCTTAATTGTCCGTTTCTATTTCCTGTTAAATACTTGAATTCTTCATTGCTTTCAATTATAATAGACAAATTTTATGGAATATGTTGATACTTCTTGGGAGGATAAAACAACCCTTAAAATTCTGAGATCGTGAGTCCAGAGAAATATTACAGGGGTTACTTACTGTATTTGCCCTGCATAAGAATGATCCCTGAGCACAGAGCCAGGAATAAGCCCTGAAAATCTCCGGGTAGGACCCTAGCCAAACATCCACTCATCTACCTTGCCCTCAATCTAAAATCTTGTTAAATTCTTAGGAAATACTGTTTTCGGGAACAAGTTTTAAGGAATGGTATAATTTGAAATTCTATTTTAGGGAACAACGTTTAGGTAAGGCATAACTGAAATGTTTATAAGTTTTTAGGGAAGTTGTTTACAGCAACCTGTGTGTTCCTTAGAGGTAGAAAAATTGAGGAAAGAGAAAAGATTAGGTTTTTTTTTCAGACACTTAGGGAGAAATAAAGACAAATAGCTGTTTGTTTAATAGGTATGTATTTTTAAATTTGAGAAATCACATTACATTTGTTTATTTTATTTTGAGGCCACGTCCAATGTTCACAGCTTGATTCTGGTTTGTGTTATGGGATCATTCTTAGAGGTATTCAAAGGACCACATGTGATGCCTGGTGTCGAACCAGGGTTAGCTGCTTGTAAAAGGTGCTTTATCTATTGTACCACTTCTCTGGTCTTGAGAAATAGCATTACATTTTATGTTGCTTTAATTGGAGATTTGGGGGGGGGCTCATTCCTTACAGTGTTAAAAGAGCTTCTACTCAGTTTGGTGTTAGGATTCTACCAGAGGCTTCTGCATGCAAAACATGTATTCCAGCCCTTTTAATTAGTTTCCAAACCTCTAACTGCCATAAATTTTGAGGTCATCTTACGTTTATAGCAATAAGCCACAAAATGTCTCCATAATGATTTCTTAAATCGCACAAATTAACTCTCATTGTTTTTTGAATGGACATCTATAATATGTGTAACTTATATAACTGAGATTTGTTCTTTCTTTCTCATTTTTAGGAAGATGATCCATATGATCTTGAGGACCTTTCTTCAGAGAAATGAGGGAAATACAAAGAATCAAATATAGTTCTGAAATACAGAATCTATATTTTGACTTGATTTTATCTTCAGAATGAGAAGTATATCTGCTTACCTTTATGAATGTAGAGACATGAGAAAAGAGTTATGATGGCAAAAAATAAAGAACCTCGTCCCCCATCCTATACCATCAGTGTAGTTGGACTCTCTGGGACTGAAAAAGACAAGGGTAACTGTGGAGTTGGAAAATCTTGTCTGTGCAATAGGTTTGTTCGCTCAAAGGCAGACGAATATTATCCAGAGCATACTTCCGTGCTTAGCACCATTGACTTTGGAGGACGTGTAGTAAACAATGATCACTTTTTGTACTGGGGGGACATTATACAAAATGGTGAAGATGGAATAGAATGCAAAATTCATGTTATTGAACAAACAGAGTTCATTGATGACCAGACTTTCTTGCCTCATCGGAGTACAAATTTGCAACCGTATATAAAACGTGCAGCTGCTTCTAAATTGCAGTCAGCAGAAAAACTTATGTACATTTGCACTGATCAGCTAGGCTTGGAGCAAGACTTTGAACAAAAACAAATGCCTGAAGGAAAGCTCAATGTAGATGGGTTTTTATTGTGCATTGATGTAAGTCAGGGATGCAATAGGAAGTTTGATGATCAACTTAAATTTGTGAATAACCTTTTTGTCCAATTGTCAAAATCAAAAAAACCTGTAATAATAGCAGCTACTAAATGTGATGAGTGTGTGGATCATTATCTTAGAGAAGTTCAGGCATTTGCCTCAAACAAAAAGAACCTTCTTGTAGTGGAAACATCAGCAAGATTTAATGTCAACATTGAGACATGTTTCACTGCATTGGTACAAATGTTGGATAAAACTCGTGGCAAGCCGAAAATTATTCCCTATCTGGATGCTTATAAAACACAGAGACAACTTGTTGTCACAGCAACGGATAAGTTTGAAAAACTTGTGCAGACTGTGAGAGATTATCATGCAACTTGGAAAACTGTTAGTAATAAATTAAAAAATCATCCTGATTATGAAGAATACATCAACTTAGAGGGAACACGAAAAGCCAGAAATACATTTTCAAAACATATAGAACAACTTAAACAGGAACATATAAGAAAAAGGAGAGAAGAATATATAAATACTTTACCAAGAGCTTTTAATACTCTTTTGCCAAATCTAGAAGAAATTGAACATCTAAATTGGCCAGAAGCTCTGAAATTAATGGAAAAGAGACCAGATTTTCAGTTATGCTTTGTGGTGCTAGAAAAAACACCTTGGGATGAAACTGACCACATAGACAAAATTAATGATAGACGAATACCGTTTGACCTCCTGAGCACTTTAGAAGCTGAAAAAGTCTACCAGAACCATGTACAACATCTAATATCAGAGAAAAGGAGGGTGGAAATGAAGGAAAAATTCAAAAAGACTTTGGAAAAAATCCAATTTATTTCACCTGGACAACCATGGGAGGAAGTCATGTGCTTTGTTATGGAGGATGAAGCCTTCAAATATATCACTGAGGCTGATAGCAAAGAGGTATATAGTAGGCATCAGCGAGAAATAGTTGAAAAAGCCAAAGAAGAGTTTCAGGAAATGCTTTTTGAGCATTCTGAACTTTTTTATGATTTAGATCTAAATGCAACACCTAGTTCGGATAAAATGAGTGAGATTCATACAGTTTTGAGTGAAGAACCTAGATATAAAGCTTTACAGAAACTTGCACCTGATAGGGAGTCTCTTTTACTTAAGCATATAGGATTTGTTTATCATCCCACTAAAGAAACATGTCTTAGTGGCCAAAATTGTACAGACATTAAAGTGGAGCAATTACTTGCCAGCAGTCTTCTGCAGTTGGATCATGGTCGTTTAAGAGTCTATCCTGACAGCACCAATATAGACAAAGTTAATCTTTTTATTTTAGGGAAGGATGGCCTTGCTCAAGAATTAGCGAATGAGATAAGGACACAATCCACTGATGATGAGTATGCCTTAGATGGAAAAATTTATGAACTTGATCTTCGGCCAGTTGATGCCAAGTCGCCTTACTTTCTAAGTCAATTATGGACTGCTGCCTTTAAACCACATGGGTGCTTCTGTGTATTTAATTCCATTGAATCGCTGAATTTTATTGGGGAATTTATTGGGAAAATAAGAACTGAAGCCTCTCAGATCAGAAAAGATAAATATATGGCAAATCTTCCATTTACACTAATTCTAGCTAATCAGAGAGAGTCTATAAGTAAAAATCTACCAATTCTCAGGCACCAAGGGCAACAGTTGGCAAACAAGTTACAGTGTCCTTTTGTAGATGTCCCTGCTGGTACATATCCTCGGAAATTTAATGAAACTCAAATAAAGCAAGCTCTGAGAGGAGTATTAGAATCAGTTAAACACAACTTAGATATGGTGAGCCCTGTTCCTACAAATAAGGATGTAGCGGAAGCTGACTTGAGAATTGTCATGTGTGCCATGTGTGGTGATCCATTTAGTGTGGATCTTATTCTTTCACCTTTCCTAGATTCTCATTCTTGCAGTGCTGCACAATCTGGGCAAAATAATTCCTTAATGCTTGATAAAATAATTGGTGAGAAAAGGAGACGAATACAGATCACAATATTGTCATATCATTCCTCAATTGGAGTAAGGAAAGATGAACTGGTTCATGGATATATATTAGTTTATTCTGCTAAACGGAAAGCATCAATGGGAATGCTTAGAGCATTTTTATCAGAAGTTCAGGACACCATTCCTGTACAACTAGTGGCAGTTACTGATAGCCAAGCAGACTTTTTTGAAAATGAGGCCATTAAGGAGTTAATGACTGAAGGAGAACATATTGCAACTGAGATCACTGCTAAATTCACAGCATTATATTCTTTATCTCAGTATCATCGGCAAACAGAGGTCTTTACGCTATTTTTCAGTGATGTTCTTGAGAAAAAAAATATGATAGAAAATTCGTATTTGTCTGATAATACAAGGGAATCAGCTCATCAAAATGAGGATGTTTTTCTACCATCTCCCAGAGACTGTTATCCCTATAACCCCTACCTTGATTCAGATGATGATACGGAAGCACCACCTCCATATAGTCCAATTGGGGATGATGTCCAGTTGCTTCCAACACCTAGTGACCGTTCTAGGTACAGATTAGATTTGGAAGGAAATGAATATCCTGTTCATAGCACCCCGAATTGTCATGACCATGAACGTAACCATAAAGTGCCTCCACCTATTAAACCTAAACCAGTAGGACCCAAGACAAATGTGAAGAAACTGGATCCAAACCTTTTAAAAACAATTGAAGCTGGTATTGGTAAAAATCCAAGAAAACACATTTCACGGGTGCCTTTGGCACATCCTGAAGATATGGATCCATCTGATAATTATGCAGAACCCATTGACACAATTTTTAAACAAAAGGGTTATTCTGATGAGATATATGTTGTCCCAGATGATAGTCAGAATCGCATTATTAAAATTAGAAACTCATTTGTAAATAATACCCAAGGAGATGAAGAAAATGGATTTTCTGATAGAACCTCAAAAAGTCATGGAGAACGGAGGCCTTCAAAATATAAATATAAATCTAAAACCCTTTTTAGTAAAGCCAAATCATACTACAGAAGAACACATTCAGATGCAAGTGATGATGAAGCTTTCACTACTTCTAAAACAAAAAGAAAAACAAAACATCGTGGAAGTGAAGAAGATCCACTGCTATCTCCAGTCGAAACTTGGAAAGGTGGTATTGATAATCCTGCAATCACTTCGGACCAGGAGTTAGATGAAAAGAAAATGAAGAAAAAACCACACAAAGTAAAAGAAGATAAAAAGGTAAGTTTAATGTTTTATTAATGTGAATTATTTTGGTTATTTTATTGATCCTTATTTACTTTACCTGTGATAAAAACTTGATTTCATATTCTTCAGCATAGAAATTTTAGGTGAGAATGTTTGTTTCCTTTACAAAAACCCAGGTAGAAAGTCATGTCCTTTTTTATTATCATTCAGTATGTCTGTTTTTTTCCTCTGGCTAATAGTTTTGTATTATTAGTTTGATATACCTGTCTGAAGGTAAGCTATATTTACAATATGATAAAACTAACATTTTATAGCCCTAAAATTTATTAACTTCCACACAACTACTTTGTGGATGGTAGTCTACTGCTTGAAGTCTGAAGTTTGAAATGTAAAATTCTGACCAAATAGTAAGTTTTATCTTTTATCATTATAGTAGATAATTTCTGATGGTATTAAGCATATACATAGTTGCTATTATACTTAATTGCTTTATTACTGAATTATTATTACTCATTAATACTATTTGATACTTGATTTAAGTGAGATATATCATCTCTTACAAACTTAATGTTTGTAAGTGGAGATTTTTTTATTGGCTTAGGAATGAATACTGAAGGCTCTCAATATGATTTTATCGACATTGATAATTTCTTCATTAAATCCATCATTATAACATCTATAACAGACTGTTTCTTATTAAGCCCAATTAAAGATAAAGGTATTTTGATTGAAATTATTCTAAATTTCTTATATGTAACCATTATCTTCTATATCAATTGATAGATGCCATTCTGTTTTCTAAGTTTTAAGTTACAGTCTTCTTTTATCACTAACTGTTCTCTAGGTTAGGCATGTAAATTGTTTTAAAGTAAGACCTAGGCTTACAACAGACTCTTAACTTATCACGCAGATTTTATATTACTGGATTCTAACTGCACATTTTATTGTCAAAAGACTTTGATATTTCTTTTAATTTGCTTACATTATTAAAGCTACTTAATGTTTATTAAGAAAAATAGAAGTTTAGTGGGTTTGCAATGAAGGAGAACATTTATATTTGAGCCCCTGATAATAACTAAGTGACCAGAAATAATACTGTCACACATTTTATATTTCTTAGCTTTTGTTTGTGTGTGTGTGTTTTTCTTTTATTTTTGATTGCAGGCGTGCTTAATTGTTTGGTAATGGTAACTTTGTACATAGTTTGTTTTGCCGTGAAAGGAAGGCATACCAGCAGTGCCCAGGATTTACTCCTATCTATATTCTGGGCTCACTTCTGGTAAGGAGCAATACAAGATACTACTGAGTATCAAACCAGGGTCAGCTGCTTGCAAGGTAGATGCCTACCTGTTGTATTATTGCTCTTGGCACCCTTTTTATATAATTTTCAATTTAGAATAATGGTAGGAATTGCAAAATAAGCTTTACCCTTTATCCTGATGACCAACTGTTTGCCTTTTAACCCATTTGCTTGAAGGATATTTATATGTTTATATGTATATATGTTTGTATTTGGGTTGGCTTTTTTTTTTTTTTTTTCATTTTTGAGCCATTCACAGTAGTGCTCAGAGTTTACTTCTGGCTCTTGTGATCAGGGAAGGAATCACTCCTTGTGGGATTTGGGGAATCGTGTATGGTGCCATGGATTGAACCCAGGCAGGTTGAGCACAAGACACTCTACCCACTGTATTGTCACTTCAACCCCCATATGATGGTTTTTTTTAACCCTTTGAGATGAAATTGGAAGTGTTGGACTCTTCTATTATACGTTTTATTGTGTATTTACAAATAACAGTATATAAACTAATCTGTCAAAAATGCAATGGTACAGTTACCCAAATCAAACATTTTGTGATTCAGTGCTGTTATTATCTAAAACAAAATTCAGATTTTGATTGCCCAATGTTTTTAATACCTTCCATTTTCACTTTTTATTTAGTGTAGTTTTAATGTATATTTTTCTATGCTTTGCAGTCATAGTTTTAAATATTGCTAAATAGTCATTTAGTCATTTAGATTTTCATTTAGTAAATGGAAATCAAAACTGCATGATAAAACTTCCAAATTTAAAGTTTTTATCTTTTTTGTTTCGAATAGCCAATAAAAACTTGCCAAAAGTGTTGATTTATTTTGGAACTTCTTTAGAATAGACCAGAAAATGAGATCACTAACTGAGCAAAAGGCATAAAAGTATATTAGTGGCAGTATATACTATTAACTTTTAGCTCTGATGAGAAAGAATGGCAGATTTGTAAATTATAATCTGTTATGATGTTGGTTTCTTTTTTGGAGAGGGGTTTGGGCCACACCCAGTGACGCTCAGGGGTTACTGC
The DNA here is from genome assembly GCA_004027635.1 of Crocidura indochinensis. Classification (NCBI taxonomy): domain Eukaryota; kingdom Metazoa; phylum Chordata; class Mammalia; order Eulipotyphla; family Soricidae; genus Crocidura; species Crocidura indochinensis. The sequence continues at coordinate 2,332 of PVKC010005805.1, read as the reverse complement.
TGGCTGTGTGCTCAGAAATTGATTGATCCTGTTTCTGGGGACCATATGGTACGTGGGGGTGGGGGTGGGATCAAACTGCAGTCCTAGGTCAGCTATCTGCAAGGCAAACACCCTACAGGTGCTGCACACCACTCTGGTCTTGGACTTTCTAAATCTTATGAAAATATACCGAAATAGAATTAAAAACTACAACTTGTGGGATATCAAGGACAGCTCACTGGTTGGAGGCACACAGCAGAGACCTTTGTTTAAACCATAGCATCAGAGGCTCATATGCAGCAGGGATCTAAATTTGAACTCTGGTATAAAGTAGCTCATATAACCCACTGAGCATTGCCCATATGTACTATTCTATTTGTTTTGTTTTTGCTTTGAGGCCACACCCAGCGATGCTCAGGGTTACTCATGGTTCTGTGCTTAGAAATCACTCCTAGCAGGCACGGGTGACCATATGGGATGCCAGGATTCAAGCCAGCATCAGTCCTAGGTTGGTGCTTGCAAGACAAATGCCCTACCACTGTGCTATCTCTCCGGTCCCCATATGTATTCTTGATGATTTCCACCTCTACCAGATCCAACCAACATATTTCTGTGCAATGAACTATCAGACCAGGTTGGTTGTACCATCTACTCCCCCCAAAAAAGCAGTTGAAACTATATAATCTAAAAACCCAAGAGTCCAGAGTAGGGTAGAGTATATATATATTTGGGGGCCAAAATTATAGAAAAATATTTAGGAGCCAGCAGATACGGTGTTTGCCTTGCATGTTGCTGACTTGGACTCAATCCCCTGTATGCCATATATTCCCCAAGCTCTAACAGGAGTGAACTCTTAACTGTAGAGTCAGGAGTAAGACTCCAAGCCCCCCCCCCCCCTTAGAAAGCAGAAGGTAGTCAGGAGTAAGCCCTGAACACCATTAGGTGTGACCCCAAACCATACTCACACACACACACAAAACAACACACACAAAAAATACACACACACCATAAAACAAAAGACCTAGAAAGTAGAAGGGAGTAAAGTCATATCTTATTTTCCCCTTTTTGGGGGGGGGGGGGGTTTGAGCCACATCTGGTGATGCTTGGGTTACTCCTGGCTATGAAATCGCTCTTGGCTTGGGGGACCATATGAGATGCTGAGGGATTGAACCATGGTCTGTCTGAGGTTAGCACGTGCAAGGCAAATTGTCCTACCGCTTGCACCATTGCTCCAGCCCTTGTTATGATGTTTCTTGAATAGTCTTTGGCCAAGTAATTTTGTCTTATTGTTGGATTAAAATACTAAGACATTTGGGAATATAGCTTTTTTAATTTTTAACATTGAATCATTCAGAGATACAGTTACAAAGTTGTTCATGATTGAGTTTCAGTTATACAATGTTCCAGCACCTATTCTTTTACCAGTGTACATTTCCCACCACCAATGTTCCCAGATTGCCTACCTCCCACTATCCCCACTGCAAACCTTGCTCTTATAACTCTCCTCCTACCCCCTCTTCCCATCTCTTCCCTCTATATCCCTTTTCCCTCTCCCACCGGCAGTGAATGAGTCTCTTTCTCCCTGCATCCACGCTATTACTGGTTGTTCTGTTCTTTCTGATGTGTACCAGTCTCTGTGGCACACATGATGTCTTGTGTTTTGTTGACTTGAATCTCAGTGATGCTTGATGATGTAAACATTTTATGTACTATTTTATGTACGTTTTGGCCATGCGTACTTTTTGAAGAAGTTCTATTTATGTCTTCTACCCATTTTTTAAGTGGGGTTGGATGCTTTTTTTCTTGTGAAGTTCTACTGATGTCTCATGTATTTTTGACATTAGCCCCTTATCAGATGACTGTGGGGGTAATAATAGATAGCATTTAGTGGCCTGTCTTTTTGTATTCTGGCTGTGGCTTCCTTTGAGGTGCAGAAGTTTATTTTAATGTAGTTCTTTTATTTTTACTTCCACTTGTTTGGCCAGTGGTATTTCATCTTTGAAGATGACTTTAACATCAATGTCCTACATTTCCTATGTGCCTTATGGTTTCAAGTCTGATATCAGAGAGTATATTGATTTGACTTTTGTGTACACATTAAATAAGGTCAGAGTTCAATTTTTTGCTCATAGCTGACTGGTTTTCCCAACACACTTATGAAGATGGTTTTCTTGCTCCTTTATCAAAGATTAATTAGTCACATCTGAGTCTGTTTTAGAAAATTCAGAACTACTCTATTGATATGAGGGTGTGTCTTTATTCCAGTACCATGCTGTTTTAATTACTACTACTGCTTTATAGTACAGTTTGAGGATGGTGAAAGTGATAACTCCCAACTGTGTGTGTGTGTGTG
>PVKC010005804.1:11297-32479 GCA_004027635.1 Crocidura indochinensis | reverse complement strand
GTCAGTCTTGATGCCTAGTAGATTAGGAACTGGGGGTGAAGAGTTTTAGTAAAATGGATAATCTGGGTGGGATTGAGGGGTGAATGGATGGTCGAATTCCTAGAAGGTGGGAAGAGGGAGGTATACGGAAGAGGCAGAGAAGAAGAAAAGAGATGATAAGGTTAATTAGGGTAAGAGGAGAAAAAAAAAGAGGAAAGGATGGAGAGAGAGAAGTGAGAAGCAAAGAGAGTAGGGCGTGGATCTGTTATTTTCCTTGGATATGTTCTATGAGTAGGTCCCGTAGTCTAGAACAAGTTTTTTGTTTTAGGAGAGGGTATTTAAAACATAAAAAAGGTGTCAGAAGGCCAGCAGTAATTTTAAGATATCCTCTGTGACTGATTTTGGGAGTTTTAATCGTTTAGTCAATAATAATCGTGTAAAAAATTTTGTAGAGATATCCAAGTGATTCATTTTTTTTGACTAGAATACTTTCTCTTACATCTAGTTACTAAGTAGTTTTTATCCTTGTGTCAAATTTCTGGCTCCTTTTGCAAAAAGTAACTCTTTCTTATGCATTCATGTTAATGATCTTGAATATGGAAATCTTGTGATTTCCATAGCCCTCTGAAATGTGGCTATTCAACATAATATCATGCAGTCATAGAAACTTAGCAGCTTAACAGCTTAGCAGCTTAAGGGGCTGTGGCACTGAGAGGGGACTCTGCACCTTCCTGCAGGTACCAGGGGAGGGAAGAGATCTAAGGGCAAGAAAAAAATCTCAGCACAGATTTTGCCATCATCCCTGCTAAGAGCCACACTCCAGAAAAGGGTCCCAACCCACACTACAGGTGACAAAGAAGTACTGAGACATGAGGGCAGGAACAAACCCTTGCAAGATCACAACCATTTCTCTCCTGGAACCCCAAGAACTCCATGGACCAGTGAGTCTGTATACTGCTCAGGTCTAAGCAAACCAGACCTAACACTTACTTCCCTCAGATAATTCACAGCTCATAAAACACAACAGCAAAACAAGGAATAGCTTGTAACACCTCTGCCATACTTTTGACAAGCTCAGTCAACTAGGAAAAATAAACTCAAAAGCAAAATATCTCTAATCACCTCTAATACAGTAAGTTCAGCAGACCTCTGGGTATGGCTGGGAATTTGGACAGACAGCTGGCCAATGGCCTCCTGGGCTGACCGCTTAGTCCTGGAGACCGAGAGCCTCCCATGCCAAACTGGTCTTCAGGGCTAGGTCTGGCAACTGGGCTCGGGGGGTATAGGGGAGGAGGAAAACTCCAACCCCATGCTTTTTCAAACTGGAGAGGAAGGCTTCAGCTGGACCCAGAACATCCCACATGCTAGGATTACTGCTCCTCTTCTTCTGGCATGGCTGGGAATCTGGACAGACAGCTGGCCAAAGGCCTCCAGGACTGACCAGTTAGTCCAGGAGACCGAGAGCCCCCCACGCCAGGCTGGCTTGCAAAGCCAGGTCTGGCATCTGAGCCCTGGGGGAATGGAGAGGAGGCAAACTCCTCCCCCTCTGCTTTTTCATACCAGAGAGGGAGGCTGCAGCTGGACCCAGAAGATCCCACATGCCAGAATTCCTGCTCCTCTCCTACGGCTATGACTGGGAATCTGGGCAGACAGCTGGCCAATGGCCTCCTGGGCTGACCACCTAGTTCAGGAGACCGAGAGCCCCCATGCCAAACTGGTGTTCAGGGCCAGGTCTGGCAACTGGGCTCTGGGGGGAGGGGGGAGGAGGGAAACTCCTCCGGTATTCTTACTGGACCCCCTGCTGCGGTGTCTTTTCTTACCAATACTCACTTTCATAACGGTGTGCCCGCGTGACATATATACTTTTAAGCATTATCTAAGAATATTCTTTATTCTAGACTGTTCCTATGAAAGGAAACGAAATGCCAAAGATTTGGATAACACTCAAATAGATCTTAAATCAGTCTTTATATGGACGTGGACGTGGCTTTTTGTACTGACTCCAAGCCGAAATCACAATTCATATATATAGTGTATATAGCCCCTGTGCCTCTTTTATCCCCTCATCTCCCAATCCTTATCTATTATCTTCCCCTAATTTAACCCTCTTTACCCTCAGTTACTAACTCAGTAGGCACCAAGATTGACCTCCTGCCCCAAAAGACCACCTTCCAGCTCCTCAGTGAATGAAACCCTCTGGGTCCCCGTTCTCATGCCTCGGCAAAGAACTACAACCAGCATGCCTGCTGACTCATGCTATCTGATGGCCCCTCTTACCCCCACCAAATCGTAGACTGTTGCACAATATGGAATCAGCCTCAGCAAAACTCCCAGCTCAAAGATGCTATATGGTCTTGCAATGCAGCAAAGCATCTCTCAAACTCAATTCCAAGGCCTCTGGATCGAACAGTACCTTGGCTTTTACTCCCCACCAGAATACATCAAAATACCTAATTGGGAGTATTATATTGCCTATGGAAGCTCAATACCTGTATAACAATACATCTTAATATGTGTTTTCCTAAATATACAGGTAGCCTCCTCCACCACTTGTTTTATTTGAATACCTTTTCTTTTTAACTCAGTTTTACTTATTTGTTCTATTTTAGTATATACATTTTTTCTCTATCCTTACCATTTTTGGTGCTGCTTGGTACAAAAAGCCTTGACTGGGATAAAAGCTCAGTACAAAACCAGATGACAGAGACTGTGTGTGCAGCCTGTCATCCTTACCCAGAATAGCACCAGCAGCACAGTATGACACCATACGTTTTTGTATGGGCACAGTAAAAAAAAAGGGGGGGAGGAACCATAGACACAGAAAGAAGATCTTTTCTAGGGATAAGAACTCACAATTTTTATAGCAGAAGGGTACCTCCCATCCTGAACATGTGTCATGTGGATACAACCAGTCCCCAGGAGATTGGACAGTGTTAGTCAATCCCAAACCCCAGATCCCTGACGTAGAAATGTTACAGCTTCGGGCAACACCATCAGGAACTAGCTCCATTGGGAGATTTATAACACTGCCATGGCACCAACTTTTGCCAGTTTTGATATGACAACGAGGAAAGGAAAACTTGACCTAAGACCAGGTTGTCCTATCACATCACCTAATACTAAATGGAAATCAGAAGAGAGATCATCCTTTGAACTGTGAAAAATAAGAGTACCAACAACAGAAAACTGACTTTGACAACTGTGACTGAACAGAATCTACCTTGGGACCAATAAGGAAAACCCTACCCTAGGCTGCAGCCTAGGGCTCCAACAACAACAACAACAACAACAACAACAACAACAACAACAAGATGTCTTATTGCAAAGGCCCAACTTGGACAACAGAGACTGAGCAGAAACTTTGGATCCATAATATCCTAGGCTTCGACTTAGGAATTGAACGAAAACAGGGAGCAAGTATTACAGAAGACTGAACACAACAACAATGATGGATAGGAATCTCTAGAAACTTAAAGACTCTATCCTAGACCCTGACCTATAACCTGTGCAAATATCAAAATACAGTGGCTTGATTTTCTCACACACAATTGAGAGGAAAGTTTCCTGGCACCACAAAAAAGACTTTGGGATGGAATAATGAATATACATGGAGCCAGGGGTTGATCCCATGATGGTATGTTTCAAGGATGGAGAAACCCTGAATCTCTTAGGCCACGGGAATTCCCTTTCTTCTCCAATGTTTATTGTGCCTATGCAAACAAACAAACAAAAAAAGGAATGAATGCCAAACCCTACCATTCCAGCATGCATACCTCATCTTGTTTTGATTTGATTTATTAGTTTTTGACTTTATTTTCCTTCTCTTTTTTTCTTCCACTTTTCTCTTTCTTTTTCATTCTTGTGGTTATCATTTAGAAATTTATATTTATTTTTATTTGCCGGGTCCATTTTTTTCCATTTTTCTTTTCTTTTTTTCTCTCTTCTTTCTTTTTTTGGTAGTTGTCACCAAATTTTTTCTCCCTTTTTTCTTATCCTTTTTTTTTATCTCCAATCATGGTGGAATAGATGCTCAATCTACAATAAGCTGCAAATTGGAGACCAGTTGCACTAGCATTCTGGGGGGTAGAGGAGGGAGATATGGGATGCATACTGGGAACAGGGGAGGAGGGAGGACAGCACTGGGGGTGGAAATGCCCCTCATTCATTGTCACTATGTACCATAAATGATGCAGTCAAAGATTTCTAATGCACTTTGGTCACAATAAAAAAAAAAACCTCAACACTCTAAGCCACAAAATGCAAAGAAATATGGGTAAACTAAGGAAGATACTAGCAGCCGGGGATAAAGAGAGAAATCCTAGCAAATTTTCAAGTCTACCAAAATGCATGAGCCTAATAGATGAGAACCTAAAAGTGGCAATGAATGTCATAGCAATAGAAATCAAGGAATCACTAGCCAACCTGATTAAGAAACCCATATGTGAACAAGTCAATCAATCAACTCAGAGAAGAACTTTTAAAGAAGATGAGTCAATCTATACAAATGAAATTAAGGGAAAATAAAAATGTCTTAGCAAGCCATAATAGCAGAATTTTACAGTTGGAGAATCACAGAAAAACTTGAAGAAGGGGCTGGAGAGATAGCATGGAAGTAAAGCGTTTGCCTTGCATGCAGGTGGTCAGTGGTTCAATCCTGGAATCCCATATGGTCCCCTGTAGTAAGTCTACCAGAAGTGACATCTGAGCATAGAGCCAGGAGTATCTCCTAAATGTGGCTAGGGATGACCCAAAAACAAAAACAAAAACAAAACAAAACAAAAAAACCTGAAGAAAATTACAAACCCAAAATGACAAAGAAACCAATAAGGGAATAAGAGGTAAATCATAGGAAGAAAATGAACATTGAACAACAACAACAACAACAACAAAAATAATTCAAACAAAAAGTCTGTGGAATGACATATTTAAACTACTAAATGAAAGAAACTTCCAAGCAAGAGTCCACTACCCGGCAAAACTCTTATTCATATGGGAGAGAATAAAAAGAACTTGCACTAATTGCACTAACCAAACTTTTTCATGATGAAAACACTCAGCAAAATAGGAAGGAGTCTTCCTCAAGATAGTTACAGCTATCTATAAAAAAAAGCCACAGTCAGCATTATCTTTAATGGTAAAAAGCTGAACACATTTTCACAAGGTCAGGAACTAACAAGGCTGTCCACTGTCTCTGCTCTTATTGAACATAGTTTTAGAAGTCCTAGCAATAAGGAATCAGATAAGAGATGGGAATCAAAGGAATCTAAATGGGAAAAGAGGAAGTCAAACTACCTCTTTTTGCAGATGATATGATAATATACATCAAAAACCCTAAAGAGTCCACAGTAGAACTCCTAGACACAATTAACGAACACAGCAAAGTGGCCAGCTAAAAAGCCATACACAAAAGACAGTCACATTCCTCTATAACAAAGCACAGGAGAAATACACTAAGGAGTCTGTCCTATTTAAAATAGTATCCAAAAATATCAAATATCTATGAATTATCCTTACAATAGAAGTGAAGTACCTATATTATGAAAACTTAAAAACACTTCAGAAAGAAATGAAAGAGGACATAAGTAAATGGAAAAACTTCCTGTGCTCATGAGTAGGTAGAATCAACATCATCAAAACGACTATCTTACCTAAAGTTCTATATATATTTAATGCAATCCCTATTCAAATTTAGACATCATTTTTTAGGACTTAGAACAATCAATTATATAATTCATCTGGAAACACAAAAGACCCAGGTTAGCCAAATCCATACTGAAAAACAAGGCATCTCTTTACCTAATCTGAAGCTTTACTACAAAGCCATAATGATCAAAGCAACATGGTACTGGCACAAAGACAGACTCTAAGACCAGTGAGTTAGAAGAGAATATCCAGGGATGTACTTCCATATATACGGTCAACTATTATTTGGCAAAGGAGCCAACACTTGAAATGGAACAAAAACAGTCTCTTCAATAAATGGTGTTGGGAAAACTGGATAACCTCCTGTAAGAAATTAAAAATTGATCAATTCCTCACACCTTGCACAAAAGTCAACTCAAAATAAATTAAAGATCTCGAAATCAGACCTGAAACTATAAAGTTTATTGAGAAAACATAAGCAGAACACTACAAAACTTATATATCAAAAAAGACTTCGATGATAGAATGCTAATGGCAAGAACTTTAGCATCAAACCTCAATAAATGGAACAACATCAAGCTAAAGACTTTCTGCACAGTGAAAGAAAACATGGTTAAAAGACAACAGCTAATGGAATGGGAAAATTTTTTGTTTGCACTCAATGCCTCAGATTGATATCTACGATATACAAAGCACTCAGAAATGTGAGCTCCAAAAATCTAATAAAGCCATAAAATAATGGGGAGAAGAAATGAATAGACACTTCTCTGAGAAAGATCAACAAATGGCCAATAGATGTACGAAAACATGTTCACCATCACTCATCATTAGAGAAATCCAAATCAAGACAACAATAAGAAACCACCTTACACCAATAAGGATGGCACACATCAAAAATAACATGACCTATGTCTGTTTTCAGGGCTATTGTAAGAAAGAATCTCATTTACTGCTGGTGGAAATGTTACCTGATTCTACTCCTATGGAAAACAGTATAGAGGGTTCTCAGTAAACTCTGACTAGATCTGCCATATGACCAACAATAGCTCTCCTGGGTATCTATTCCCAAGACAGATGGGCATTTAGAGTGCATGTATGCACTCTCCTATTTATCTCAGCACTCAGCACAATAGCCACGATTTGGAACCAACCTCGATGCCCCAAAACAGATGAGTGTGATACTTATACACATGGAATACTACATAGCAGTTAGAAATGATAGTATCATGGATTTTGCAGCAACACGAATGAATCTAGAAAATATTATGTTAAACAAAGTAAGCCAGAAGAAGGATAAATACAGAATTATGACACTTATCCATCCAAGGTATTTAGAATATATACCATATATACATTTAATACTCCATGAACAAATCCAATGGTCTAAAGGGTAGAAACTCCAAGCACCATAGATGTCAGCATATAGTGATGTGAAGTGTTCATATCAGTGGAAGAAGGACAACACAAAACCTTGACTATTCATTATACCATAAAGAAACCAGCAACAACAGAAACAGTGATTTAGAGTGAACAAGTATGCAAACAACCTCTAACTACAAAGGCCTATAATGATGCCCTAATGCCATCAGAACAAGGTGCATAATATGATTAGAAGCCAGGAATTCCTGTTGTAGCACTACTAACAATATGTTTTAATGCATTGATTTTACCAGGTATAAAATAACCCTTCAGCTTCTTTATCCACTGTGGTTCTTGGTAACAAAGGGTGGACACCCTAATTTTACGCCTCAGTGCTCAATCATACTAGATACCATATACAGTGATCAGTATGACATGTCTTGATAAAATACTCCAATTTACCCATTTTTCTTTTGTTTATGTCTTCTATTAGGACCTACAGCATATGATCATTCAGATCACTAAAACAGTCAATGGCTCACCACAGAGTTATGTAGCAGGTCCCACTCATCAAATACATTTTTGCATATTACCATTTCCTTATTTTATCTCTTTCTTTCTCTAGTTCATATTTTCTCTCTTCCTTTCTTCCTCTTCTCCACCAATTAAATGTATTGCTGTTAGTTTCTCTTTAGGAAAGGAACCCTGGTACATATGATGTGGCAGATAATACTGGATAGGAAAGCCACCTCTTATACTCCTCATTACTACATTGCTTATTACTTTAGGCATGAAAACTATGCTTATCTTAAAATGCTCCAGCCACTATCTAACCTGGAAACCTTCATTTAGAAAAGCCCACCACTGTCAGTGATGAAGTGCCTAGAAATTGGAAAACTTTCCAACTCCAACACAGTGGCCCAATTTTTTATAACTTATTTTTACTGTATTTTACTTATTTTTACTTATTTTTCTTTTCTCTTCTCTCTTATTCTTTGTTTTCCTTTTTTCTCTCCTAATCTATATCTTAGCTAATTATTTATCTTCTCTTAATTCAATTATTTCTTAAGAGTTCAGACCCATCCTATGAGGATCTGTCCTCCAACAACAACCTAAGAATAGAATACTCATGTCTGTCTTTATGTGGTCATGAGTTTGTGGACAGTGGACTCATCTCTGATTGCCAAACCTAAAATGTAAACAATTCATGCCTAAAGTGTATATAGCCTCTCTCATTATTATCTCTTCTCTCCCACTTCAGAAATCCTTCTATCCTATTATTCCCTGACGCTGATCTGATATCCCTCCTTGCCCTTAGTTCTTAACTCATTAGTTACCGAGGACTACCTTCTGCCCCAATAAGCCACCACCCAGTCTCTAAAGTGAAAGGACACCCTCTCAGCCCCACACCCTCTCGTGCCCTGGCTAGAAGCTACAACCAATAATCCTACTGACTCATGCTTTGTGGCCCTTCTCCCTCTCCTCAAAGTGAACTGTTGCATGCTACCAGATTCAGATCCAGTTCAAGGTGACTACTTGATCACTTACTGCTTCAAATCATTTCTCAAAGTCAACAAGATAACAGTGTATGATGAAAATGTGCCCTATATTTCACCCACAAGAATATCTCAATAGACTTAATGGGGAAGACTTTATTTCCTTCATATGTTTAATACCCCTATAATAATAGCTCTCAGTCTGTCTATTCCCAAATGTAAGGTAGCATCTTACATCACCTTTTTTCTTTAATTACTTTTTAAAATGTATTTTTATTTTTTATATTTTTAATATATATAAATATATATATATATATATATATATATATATATATATAATTAAATAAAACCACCTGTTTTTTTCTACTTGGTACAAAAACCTAGAAGAAAAAGTCTTGCCTGGGTTAAAAGTTCAGGTCAAAACCAGAGCACAGATATTGTATAGTCTGTCTTTCTAACCCCCAAATGCACCAGTACTACAAATGGCAACATTCCTTTTTTGCAAAGGCATACTAAAAATGGGGAAATTTTATGTATAGAAAGAAGCTCTAATCTACTAGGGATTAGAAGTCATACATTTTATAATATAGGTGCTCCTCCCACCCTGAACATGTGCCATGTGGACCCAAGTGAGACTTCATATGATCAGAGAGTGACTGTCCAATCCTGAATTCTAGATCACAGACATTGAATTGACATAGTTCCCTGCAACAGTACCAGGAACCAAACTCCCCCTGGGAAATTCCTAATACTGCTCTGGCACCAACTTGAGCCAGTTTTGATATGACATCCTGACAATAAGGAAATGGCAACAACTTGATCTAAGAAGCAGGTTGTCCTATATAATTACCAAATGGTAAGATGAAATAGGAAGATATGTCATCCTTTGATCTGTGAAAAAATCAAGATCGCTAATTTTGACAACCATGACCGAGCAGAACTTATCCTGGAACCAATAAGAAAGATCCTACCTAGGCTTTGGCCTTACGATCTATACAACACCTAAGATCTCTAATTCCAGAGGTCTGATCTTGACAACTGCGACTGAGCCAAACTTCTCCAACCATAATGAAAGACTCTATTCTAGGCTTTGTCCTAGGATCTGAGCAAAAACCAAGACCACTAATTACAGAAGACTGATTAAAATGACAGTGATGGAACAGAACTTCTAGAACTGTAAAGAAAGACTCTATCCTATGCTTTGTCTTATGACCTGTGAAAATACCAAATCTCTAGTTAGAGAGGCCTGATTTTATCATCCACAACTGAGTTGAAAGTTTCCATTAAAAGTCCGTGTAAGACCACCAAGTAGTAAGCTAGACGCAGAGGGGACCATTTGCTTTAGCAACCTGGGGGGGGGGGAGTAGGGGACAGGATATGGGAAGTAGGACAGGAACGGAGGTGGAGGGAGGACTTTTTGGTGATGGGAGTTCCCCTGATTTTATGTTAATTTGTACCTAAAATATGATTGCCAATGATATGTAACCCAACATGTTTAAAATAAAAATTATATTATTAAAAAAAAGTCCTTTGGGTGTGAAAATGAGCGTGTACAGAGCCTGTAGTTTTCCCCATGACAGTATGCTTCAAGGGCAGAGAAACCCTGTATTTCTTAGGCCAAGGCAATTCCTGTTCAAATTTCCTCAATACTTACTGTGACTAAGCCAATAAAAAATTAGCACAAAACCTTGCCACACCATCCCTTCTTCCTTTTATTTTTTTCTCATTCTCTTGGTTATTACTTGATTGTTGTTTTTTTTGTGTGTGTAGCTTTTGTGTTTTGTTTTGTTTCTTTGTAGTTGCTGGTTTTGGGTTTTGGTTTTCTGTTTGTTTTTGTCTGTTTTTTTGTTTTTGTTTTGTTATGTTTTCCTTATTTTTTTTCCTTTCTTTTTTTGAATTGATATTTATAAACTCTATATGGACTCTTCCCAGTTTCTTTTTCTTTTTCTTTCTTTTTTTTCTAAGAGAACCACAAAACTTGAACCATCTAGTTCTGCCTCATAAATTGGGGGGTGGGGGTGATGGATAGTATCAGGACCAAATAGTCATATGAGAAATAAAAAGTGATCAGACTTAAACATTATACCTAAATTTAATGACAATAGAATCAATACCTAATCTACAACAAGCTGTACACAGAGGGGACCAGTTACACTAGCAGTCTGGAAGGCAAATGAGGAAGATATTGAATGCATGCTGGGATCAGGAATAGAGGAGGACAACACTGATGGTGGGAAAGCCCCTGGTTCATTGTCACTACATGCCTTAAATATTGGTATGAAAGATTCTTAATTTTATTTGTACAGAATAAAAATAAAAAATAATTATAATAACATACAAAAATATGTATGTTTATAAAAACAAATAAAAACAAAATTTGAAGTGTGCTAAGCACAGAAATAATAGAGACCTAACAATAGACTAGAAGAACAATAATGTGTCCAGTCTAGAATAAATATCTAAACTTGCCAGAGTATTTCTCAAAACTTAAAAGTTAAATTTTATTTGGACTATTATTTTAATAAAAATCAAATTTGAGACTGTCAGAAAAGCTTTATTCTTTCAATAATTGCATGTACCATATCTATTGAAGTCTTAAACAATAGCTCATTATTATTAAGCATAAGATATTTGAACTCTCCAGATTCTATGAATAATTGTTAAAGAAATGATATAAATTCTAACTGCCAAATAGAAATTATATAAAAAACAAGCAGAAGTTATATTAACCTTCCTAATATTCTGTTAACCTTCTTAATCTTCATAGCTTTTAGTAATATTAGCATATCATTAATATATATTCCAATTCTTTTCTGTGTTTTAACCAGATGGTTATCTCAGATTAAAAATTTAGGTTTGGTACCTGTATGCCATTGTGTTTGAGTTAGTGTTCGCAATGTGAACCCCATCTAACCACAATGACACAAGCTGTGTTCTCTGCATTTGGAGACATTGGCATGAAACACTGTGTGTAAGCGTCCTTTGATACTTAAGGTCAGCTTTTCGACAAAGATGTCAAGTGAGTGAAGTATTCTAAGCTTTTTTATTTTTATTCTTTTTTCATTTTTCACCATACATTATTCTTATGTTTTTAATCATGCTAAAATTTTCTCTCAGATAAAAGAACTTATTGAAATCTATTTACATTGTTAAATGGAATCTACTGTAACTTCTCTCAATGTTATTTCACAATGATAATTATAGAACATAATCTGTAACTCCTTTTAAGAATTCTGTTCATATTGGGAAGATTATGAGGCAATTATGAAGGAACCCAAAGGAAGACCAAGGAAAGTCCTCCGCATTATAGAACACACCTTCTTGTATGGATATAGTGAATAAAACATAGTATGTATCACTTTTTCATCACTGTGTGGGAATATAGAAACAGTAATTTCTATGTCTCTCACATTTTATAATGCAAATAACTAAGAATCAAGAGAGAAATCGAAGAAGTTCAAGGTAACATGAATATTCAATAGCAAATCTGAAGATAAATGTTCAATATTTATTATTTATATATTTATATGCTTTTGGTTTGTATTTAATGTGTTGAAGGGAGTGTTTTTAGCTCAAGTACACATAAAAATATGCATGAGAACAAGTGAGAAAACTTAAGTATAAAATCCTCTCTGAAATCCCAGGAGGAAGTGGTACAAATTTTAATATATAAAGCCTTCATTCATTTTTTTCCTATTTCTAAGGAGACACTTCATTTATCATCTTTGTGTCATATCTTGCTTTGGTTAACAGATGGTGTTACTCTTGATTACTGACTGATCTCTCATAACTTCTGTGCTGTGAAGCATGAAACATTCCACATCACAAAACATAGCATTCTTACTGTGAAGTAACTAAATATTTATTACTCTGGAAATGTTCAGCAGGCTCTAGCTGTTTTGTTTTCACATTTCCAACTCCTTCTTCTTGATTATATTTTTTTTGCTATCAACACTTTGTCAAAAATGTCTTTGCAAATCAAACAGGTAAATTAATATGGTATCCTTTCTTAAATGTTACTAGATATGAAACTGGATTGTATTGGTTTTATAACTGATCAACTATAGATACCAAGAAAAGAAATCCCAAGAGGTTGAAACTTTATGTTATGTATGTTTTCTGAACCTACTCTTCCCATATACATACAAGAAAGAAAGCTCACAAACATAATTTCATACTTCAATTATTGTATTAATCAAAAGACATTTAAAAATAGTGTACCTGGAATGGAGGGACAGTACAATGTTTTGGTGCTGCCTTGCATGTGACCAGCCTGGTTTACATATGGTTCCTTAAGCCCTACCCAGATTTATCCAGGAGTGCAAAACCAGTAATGAGCCCCCCAAAACCACTAATAATAAAATTAAATAGTGGACTATTGCCATTAGCAAAGCAAACCATTAAGCTTGAAAATAATGTTTCATTTATGTAATAAGTATCAGTGATTCTGAAAAGATTCCTGTATTTGACCTAAAAAATAGGAAAAGGAGGGGGCAGAGTGATAGCACAGGGGTAGGGCATTTGCCTTGGACACAGTGGCCCAGCACAACCTGGGTTCCCTCTGGCATCCTATATGGTCCCTTAAATCAGGAGCGATTTCTGAGAGCATAACCAGAAGTAACCCCTGAGTGTCACCGGGTCTGGCCCAAAAAAGAAAAACAAAACAAAACAAAAAAACAGGGAGAAAGAAAAGTAGAGAGGGAAAAATAAGAAGAAAATAAACTAAAAAGGGAGAAAACAAAGGAAGAAAGTAGGGTGGGAAGAAGAATGGAAGATTCAAAGAAACAATGTTCAATTAGAGCTTAAAACAAAAGAGACAGGCATGGAATGAGAATTTGAATAAGTAAAGACAATTGCCAAATAATGAAACCTCTAAACTGAGATCTGAAGAATTATTAGTGTTAATATGAGGGAGTGGAATGAAGGAAAAACTTTATAGCAAGATCAGAGGACTGACATTTGGAAAGAGAATAGAGAATGTAGAATCTACAGAAAGGAATTTTGGCCAAAGTTCAAACAGTAGGGTGATGATTAATGAGACTAGGGAGATAAGCAAGGCCTGACCAGGTGGACATTTAAGCAATGCTGAGGAAGTTATACTTGGTTTAAGAGCAATGGGAAGAAGATACTAAAGAGTTTTATACATGGTCATAAGATGATTGATTGACTTTGTATTTTGAAAATATGTCTTTAGCTTTGGGAGAGGCTAGGTTTGGTATAGGAAACTCAATTATCAATTTGTTCTCTAATGTCCAATTATGGTTAGGATTTGATGGAAAAGTAAAATGAGCATTGAACTCTATAAGACAATTAGGAAATTCATCTGCACAGTTTTTTTTCTTTTTTTCTTTCCATCTGTCTTTATTTTTATTTTAAGAAATTCATATCATGAAAGCTGATATAAGTAGAAAAAAGTTTTTGAAGAGACATTTGCTATTATTTACTTCCATAAATTTATATAATTTTGTTTGAATTCCCATGCACATTTTAAAGAAAGAGTAAAAAATAACACCAGTGAACAAATACAGATTTACAAGTCAGAAGAAACTTTCGAATAAATGTAATGCTGTACAGAAAAGATGTAATATGCTTTTTCGCTTATAAGTTAAAAATTTGTATATTTAGGTAAAGTGATTTACAAATTGTTTATAATATGATTTCATGCAGGCAATGTTCTCACCTCAATCCCATTACCTCTTGTTCCCATCTTTTGTCCAGTGACCCCAGATTTTCCCCAACAGTCTAACCTGGCTTTTTGACAGATACATTTATTTTTTTATTAATTACTTTATTTAAGCACTGTAGTTACAACGTTGTTCAGTCATATAATATACACCATCCCTCACCAATGCACACTTCCCACTACTGTTGTGTTGTCTCACATTTCCCTCCCATACCTACCTGTGTCTAGGTCTAGGGCATACAATTTCTCTCTCTCTCTCTCTCTCTCTCTCTCTCTCTCTCTCTCTCTCTCTCTCCTTTCTGTCATGGAGGTTTGCAATCTTGTTAATGGTGGGGCACCTTGCATTTCTCCCCCTTTCAGCATCGAGTTCTTGTCCATTGGTGATCAGTTCCAACTATCATTGTCACAGTAGCCCAATTTCTACTCTAACTACATTCATGGTGCTTTGTGGTGAACTTCCTACCCTCCTGATACTTATCTTTATTGTCTCTGGATATTGTTATCATACTATTTCTTGTTTTCCTTATATCCCACAAATGAGTGAGCTTTTTCTGGCTGTCCCCTTCCCTCTGATTCATTTCATTCACCATAATAATCTCAATATCCTTCCAAGTATAAGAAAATGTCATGACTTCATCTTTCCTAATAGCTACATAGTATTCCATTGTGTTAACATACCATCGTTACTTAAGCCACTCATTCATTGTCAGGTACCTGAGTTATTTCCAAATTCTGGCTCTTAAAAATAGTGCTGTGATGAACTTAGGAATGCATAGGATATTTTGGTATTGTCATTTTTGTTGTTGTTGTTGTTGCTGTTCGTAAGGTATATCCTTAAGAGTGACATTGCTGAGTCATGTGGAAGCTCAGTTTTGAGGAATGTCCATATTGTTTTTCGAAAAGACTGCATCAGTCTGCATTCCCACCAGCAGTGGGTGAATGAGCATCCCTTCCTCTCCACATCCATGCCTGCAATGGCTGTTCTTTTTTTGTTGATGTGTGCCAGTATCTGTGGTGTGAATTGATATCTCATTGTTGTTTTGATTTGCATCTCATGATGACTAGTAATGTGAAACATTTCTATGTGCCTTTTGGCCATCTGTATTTCTTCTTTGAGGAAATGTCTGTTTTTTTCATCTTCTTATTTTTTTGATGGGATTAGTTTTTTTTCTTGTAGTGTTCAATCAGTACCTTTATATAACTTAGTTACTAACCCTTATCTGATGGGTATTGGGTTAGTAATTCTAATCTTTTTTTGGGGGGGGTTTGGGGCCACACCCGGTGACGCTCAGGGGTTACTCCTGGCTATTTGCTCAGAAGTCGCTCCTGGCAGGCACGGGGGACCATATGGGGAACCGGGGGATCGAACCGCGGTCCGTCCTAGGTTAGCACAGGCAAGGCAGTCACCTTACCTGCAGCGCCACCACCCGGCCCCCTAATCTTTGTTATTACAGTTTTGGTCCCATGGTTTCAGAAGTGCTAATTGTTTGGATTAGATTTATAAAGATAAACACCTATTATCACAGAAGAGACCACATCTGCTTCCAGATCTCTCCTTTATGTTACCTCCTCTATTTAATATTTGTTTGTTTATTTTTATATAATCCAGAAACAATGTTTTTTCTCATCTTCATTGTCTTCCAATCCCTAACATTGTTATTCTATACACTAAATATTGGTGAGGATGACTGGTATTTATCCTTTTGGCTTACCTCACCATTTGATCCTCCAGTTTCATCCAGTCTCATTCATTTGAAAGTTTTATCTTGTTTGTCAAGGATTCTTTATATTGCCTTCTTTGGCAGCAGGATGTATATAGTCCCATTTACTTTAGTTTCTGTTGTCTTTGCCAATGGAGTAATATTACTAAAAGTAACCTTAAGTTCAAAATCGTGGCAAAATCTACCTAATAATTTTTTATTATATTTCATGGAATCTACTCTAATCTCAAGGTCTTTGAATTTTGTGTAAAGTGTGAGATACAGATCCAATTTTATATTTTTTTAGACATATCTACCCAATTTAGCCAACTTCTTTTGGTGATGACGCTATCTTTTCTTCAGTTTAAGGACTCAACTTCTTAGTCATAAATAGTTTTATATATATTTGAGGATTTATCATTGTGTTTTTAATTCTAGCTTATTGGTTTGACAGTCTATCCTCATTCCATTACCATGCTGCTATGATTACTATAGCTTTAAAGTTTTATAGTTTCAAGTCAGGTAATACATGCATTCAAATTTATAATTTCTCAAAATCTCTAAATCATTATCAGGGTGTTTTATGTTTTTTTTTTTTTTTGCTTTTTTTCGGGCAGGTTCACACCAAGTGATGCTCAGGGGTTACTCCTGGCTATGCACTCAGAAATTGCTCCTGGAAATTAGGCAAGAAAAAGATATCAAGTTCATCCAGATAGGAAAGGAAGAAATCAAGATCTCACTATTTGCAGATGACATGATACTATATTTAGAAAACTCTAAAGACTCTACCAAAAATATAGAAACAATAGATTCATATAGCAAAGTGTCAGGCTACAAATTTTATACACAAAAATAAATGGCTTTCCTGTACACCAATAATGATAGAGAAGAAATGGATATAAAAAAAATCCTGTTTATATTAGTGCCACACAAACTCAAATATCTTGGAGTCAACTAAAGATGTAAAGGACTTATACAAAGAAAATCACAAAACCCTGCTTCAAGAGAATACGGGAAAATGGAGGCATATACCTTGCTCATGGATTGGGAGGATTAACATCATTAAAATGGCAATACTCAGGAGGGTGGTGCAAGTAGTAAGGCATCTGCTTAGGCATGATAAGCGGTAAGGCATCTAGTCTAGGATTAGACCATGGTTCGATCACCTAGCATCTCATATGGTCCCCCAGCCAGGAGCAATTTCTGAGCATATAGTCAGGACTAACCAATGAGCATTATCAGGTGTGGCCCAAAAACAAAACAAAAAAATGGCAATATTCCCCAAGGCATTGTACAGATTTAATGCAATTCCTCTAAGTATATCTATAATATTTTTCAAAGAAGTAGATCAAACATTCCTGAAATTCATCTGGAACAATAAACACCCAAGAATAGCTAAAGCAACCCTTAGGAAAAGGAATATGGGAGGCATCACTTTTCCAAAATTTAAATTGTATTACAAAACAATAGTCATTAAAACAGCATGCTATTGGAATAAAGACAGACTCTCAGATTCGTGGGATGGACAAGAGTATTTAGAGAATGGTCCCCAGATATACAATCAATTAGCCTTTGATAAAGGGGCAAGAAGTGAAAAATGGGGCAAGGAAAGCCTCTTCAACAAGTGTTGTTCAACATCTGGTCAGCTACTTGCAAAAAACTAACTCAGAACTCCAGCTAACACCATGCACATAGGTCAAATGTAACTAGATTAAAGGCCTTGATATCAGACTTGACACCATAAGGTACATAGAACAACACGTAGGTAAAACACTTCAGGACAAGGAAACTAAAGACATCGTCAAGGAAGAAACAGCACTCTCCAAACAAGTCTAAACAGAGATACACAAATGGGACAATATGAAGCTGAAAAACTTCTGTACCTCAAAGGAAATACTGCCTAGGATACAAAAGCCACCCACAGAATGGGAGAAGCTATTCACCAAATACTCATCAGATAAGGAACTAATATCTAAGATATATAAGGTACTGACAGAAATTAACAAGAAAAAATATAACCCTATCAATAAAAGCAGAGAATAAATTAACAGACACGTTATCAAAGAAAAAATGGCCAAAAGGCACATGAAAAAATGCTCCATATCACTAATCATCAAGTACATGCAAATCAAAGCAACAATGAGATACCATCTCACACCAAAGAGACTGACACACATCTCAAAGAACAAGAACAATCAGTGCTGGTGGGGATGTGGGGAGAAAGGAACTCTCATTAATTACTGGTGGTAATGTCGTCTAGTCCAGCCCTTATGGAATACACTTTAGAGATTCCTCAAAAAAACTGGAAATTGAAATCCATTTGATCTAGTTATACCACTCCTAGGGATATACTCTAGGAATACAAAAATCCAATACAAAAATTTCTTCTTCAAACCTATATAGATAGCAGCACTTTTTACAATAGCCAGACTCTGGAAACAACCAAGATGCCCTTCAACAAATGAATGGCTAAAGAAACTGTGGTACATATACCCAAAGGAATATAATCCAGCCATCAGGAGAGATGAAGTCATAAAATTTTTCTGTACATGAATGTACATGGAATCCATTGTTCTGAGTGAAATTAGTCAAAGGGAGAGACACACATAGAATAGTCTCACTCATCTATGGGTTTCGACAAAAATTAAAGATATTGAAATAATTCCCAGAGATGAGGGACAGAAGGACCGACTCAAGATATGAAGCTAACCACAAAGAATGGTGAGTGCAGTTAGAGAAATAATTACACTGAGAACTATCATAACAATGTCAGTGAGTGAGGGATGTAGAAAGCCTGTATCGAATACAGGTGGGAGGTAGGGGAGGGAAAAGATGGGGGCATTAGTGATGGAATGGTTGCACAGTGAAGGGGGGAGTTCTTGTTATGACTGAAACTCAACTACAATTATGTTTGTAATCACGGTGTTTAAATAAAGAAATTATGAATTAAAAAAAAAGAAATCACTCCTGGTTTGGGGGATCGTATTGTATGCTGGGGATTGAATCGTGGTCTGTCCTATGTTAGCACGTGCAAGACAAATGTGCTACTGCTTGCACCACTGCTCTGGCCAGTGAAAATTTTTTTCAAAATTGGAATTTTGACAGAAATTGTACTGAATCTATATGACAACTGAGGTTGGTTGGTCATTTTGATGTTTATTTTTCTAGTACATGAACATGGAACATTTTTGTTTGTTTGTTTCCTATGGCTTTTATTTACTTTTTAATGACTTGCAATTTTCCAGGCAAGTATTTTTTTTTCATTAAGGGTGTTCCATATACTTGATGTTTGAGGGAACTATTTTGAATAGATATTTCTATTGATCTCTTTCTATTCTAGGTTACTATTTCATACAGAGATGCAACATATTTTTATGTATTGATTTTATATCTGATGCTTTGCTAGACTAGTTATTTATTGCTTCAAATAGTTATTTTAGAGCAAACTACAGGTACTTTATATATATTATCATGTCATTTGCAAAAAGTTACAATTTGTCATGTTCTTAAACAGAATTACTTGATATCTTTTTCTTAATTGATTCATCTTAATAGTCTCCAGCATTATATCAAATAATAGTGAAGAAAGTGGATATCATTATCTTCCACCTGATTGCATAGAGAAGGCTGTTTATTTGTCTTGGTTGACAATAATGTCTTGGGTTTGCTGTAAATAGCTGAGCAAGCTTCTATCTCTGTGAGTGTTAAGAGAGTTTTAGTCATGAATGTTTGATGGAATTTGTTCAAAGCTATCTCTGCATTGATTTTTATAATCATATGATTTTTATCTTTCTTTGAGTTACTGTGGCATACCAATAATTGACTCCATTAATTGATTTGTACATATTGAATATTCCTTGCTTCCCTAATATTAATCCTCCTCTATTGTTGTCTATGATCTTTTTTGATTTGTTTTGGATTTAGTTTGCAGAGATTTTGTTGAGAGTTTTTGCATTAATGTTCATTCAATAAAATTGATTTGAAGATTTTTTTAAAAGAACACCTCTATCTGCTTTGGGTATTAGTGCTATATTGGTTTCATAAAAACTGTTAAAGATTTCTGTTTCTTCTATATTTTGGAAGATCTTAAGAAATATAGGTGATAAGATTGAAGATTTGAAAAGAATTTACACTGAATCCATCTGAACCAAGTATTTTGTTCTTGGGAGATTTTTAATTATTGCTTTGAGTTCTTTGTAATTGGTCTGCTATGATTTTCTATTTCCTACTAGCTCAATTTTGGGAAGTGATATGTTTCTAGAAATTCACCATTTCTTCAAGATTCTCCAATGTGATTGCAGAGTAGTTTTTAATAACCACTCATAGTCTTGTATTTCTGATGAATTTATTGAAACTTCTCACTTTTATTTTCTGCCATAATTTATTTTTTATTTTTCTTCTTATGTTTTTCTTGTGAACCTTATTAAGTATTTATGTATCTTGTTTATTTTTTCAACAAATTAGCTCCTGGCTTTAATCTTTTTTAGTTTTTTGTATTGTTTTGTGTTTTCTATATTAGTGATTTTTCTCTAATTAAAAATGTTCTTCCTTTTTCTAGTTTTTGAATTTCTTTGGTGTTTAGTTCCTGGTTTCTTAAGATTTGCATATAGGGTGCATTTATGTTTTTTGTTTGAGCTTTCTCATAAATGTAGATCTGAACACCCTTTTAGTAGTACTGTTACCATATAGGTGAATCTAATCCTTACTTTGTAGGTTCTTGAGAAATAAACAAAAGGTTTGTATACAAAAGTTAGATGCTTAAGAAGTTTTTGTTTATTGTATAGTTTTAGTACGTATGCTCATGACACTCCCCAATGTTTACAACTCTCCTTTAACCTGTGTATGCCACCTGTCCTGTCCCTTGAGATCTAATCCATGTCCTAGTTCTGTTTCTCACCTTCTGTCTTCTTAAAGTACCAGTAGTTTCATTTCTACCCCATATTTTTTTCTGTTTGGTGTGCAAATTCCAAGTAGAAAATCTGCAATTGCTAAATTGTAATTCCTGACACCTTGTTGGGGCTTACTGCTCTGTAATCTGTCGCTAGGACTTACTTACAGCAGATTCCCTGTCCCCTTGGTTATCCTTCGTCCCTCATCATAGTCATATGCACACTGGTGAGAACCTTTGCTGTCTTGCTTTCCATCTAGGTCATTTGAGGAGACAAAGTAGGGGTGTTGCTTGTATGGGGCTTCATTTTATTTCCTATAATCTCCCACTCTAACTATATCATTACCTGATTTTTACTGTATACTTTGTTATGGGACACACTTTTTTTTTTTTGTGTATTTTTGGGCCACACCCGTTCGATGCTCAGGGGTTAC
>PVKC010005804.1:0-11197 GCA_004027635.1 Crocidura indochinensis | reverse complement strand
AACAGTATTGCTTGTGTGTGTCTCATAGATTCTGATAGCTTATTTATTCATTCTTATTTATTTATAGAAATTATTTCATATCATATATGATTTCATCTATGACCCAGTTGTTATTTAGTCAGACTGTTTTCAGTTTCCAAATATTGCATTTTTTCCTAAATTTCTTTATATGGTTAATTTCAATTTTCACAGAATTTATAATTTTATTCTAATATACAATCTCTTGGACAAAAGGTACATGTTTAATGGAAACATGGAGTGTCTTTCACAGCATAAATATACTAAAATGTACTGGACATGTGCTCATAACATTTCTCTTAGTACTAAGAAGGCTTACATTTTATTGATTTTTTTCAGTAATCATATTTCATTGTTTTTGTATCAGTAATAGCTTCTAGAAATATAATAGAAAGCAGACAGAGTGAAGGTTTTATTCTGCGGCTTACAAAAGTGACTTGCCTCATTGGATAAAGAAACAATAGAATGTTAAAAATACATGATATATAATACAGTAAAAACCATATGGTCAGGAGGTAGGATTTTAAAATTGTAATGGTGGAAAAATATATAGTAATAGACAATGAAGACATAGATACATAAATCACCACATACAAATAAACATACTTACACATGTCTACATATACACATGCTATGCATACATAACTATACACAAAATGCACATGAATATATACATGCATATGCACACAAATAAAAATACTTATATTCATACATATGTAAATATGTATGTGTATATATACACATCTCTCTCTATAAACACACAGGGAAAGATAAACCTAATTTGATAAAGTGACACTTTGTCAGGTCAAATATATACAAATTAAATCAAAATAAAGCAAAGCTTTCAGCTTTCAAATTTCTTTTACCATTGCTTGTTGCATGTTGAAATGTCATTTTCTTTGTATTAAATATTAGAAAAGAACACAATGCTGAATCTCCTTCAATCTGTCATCACCTCTTCTACTTTATTCTTTCTTGCTGTAACTGATCTACTTCTGGCTCTGCCAGGAGTGCCTGCTATTTGATGATTATGGATGCAGTGAATAGCGTGGTTGGGAAAAGATTCACATCACTAGCAACATAATTCAATTATAATAGAACTTTTTAAACTAATGCATTTTTGCTAATTCTGTTCTCATACTTGTTCTGTCTCTTTTATTTAGCAGATGTGTTTTCATTACACAACCATTTGGTAATTTTGAGACAAATTCACAACAGAGCCCATTTTCTAAAACAAATCTGCACCAATATGCAAACTGTGAATTTGACATTCAGCTTTACAGCTGCAACAACCAAAAGATAAATAGTTTTCTAAAGAATTGCCATCGTGAGATTAAAAATTAAAATTTATTTCCAGGGCAATCTTGTCAAACACAATTACCTGTATTGATATCCAGAATGAAAATGATATCATATTTACTTGTAATAATAGTAATTTTGATGTATTCAAGTATTTAGTTCTTTAAATAGCTTAAAGTACTTCAAGTCAAATATAAGCACATTAAAAAACAGTTTCTTGTAAATAGCTTACTGTTACAAGTCTGACAACGGTGATGCTATTTTGTGGTTTTCTTTTTAAATGTGTCATATTATTCCAACTCAGCTGTTTAAAAGTTATATCTGCTCTATTAATAAATAATCTTATTGATAAAAGGAATGTGACTGATATGCTACTCCAAATTATTGTCTGCAATGTTCCAGAATACTGAATTGAAAAAATACAAAAATCATGTGGCAAGACATTATCAATTTGGTATTCAAGTCTTCTGAGTACAACAAATTCAAGATACACTGAAATTGTCATATGACTCCAGATTATACCATTCAGAAGTATATGTATGGGGTGAGCAAGATTATCATTATTAAACTATGTGTATATATACAAATAAATCACAAACTCATGTGAATAACCAATTCTTCTGGCTTGCCTAAATTTCAATACTCTGATAGATTAAACTATAAGTTAAGGGAAAAATTAAATTAATGTCTCACAATGCCTGATATATTTATCATATGCAAGTCAGCTATTTTATTTTAAAAGAATTCATGTAAAAGTTTTAAACTTGTTTTTGGTATTTGAGCCACACCTAGAAGTGCTCAGGAGTTACTCCTGGCTATCTGTACAGAAATAGCTCCTGGCAGACATGGGGGACCAAATGGGACGCCGGGATTCCAACCAACCACCTTAGGTTCTGGGTCGACTGCTTGCAAGGTAAACGCCACTGAGCTATCTCTCCGACCCCAAAAGTTTAAATTTTTATTTATATTTTTGGACCAACAAATTAAGTCCAGAATCTGAAATATTATGAATAGATTTCAATCATTTTTCTTCTGTGGGATTGCAAGTTTTTGATTAAGATAGTTGTTAAATATGATGTGAGATCCATAACTAATACATTGTAAAATTTCTCAAAATATATGAAAGAAAATTTCTAAAATATAAATTGCCCTTGTCTATATCAGAGTGAAAAGTAATATCACATTGAAAATTTGTTGGGGCCATCGAGGTGGCGCTAGAGGTAAGGTGTCTGCCTTGCAAGCGCCAGCCAAAGGACCGCGGTTCGATCCCCTGGCGTCCCATATGGTCCCGCCAAGCCAGGGGCAATTTCTGAACACTTAGCCAGGAGTAATCCTTGGGCATCAAAAGCGTATGACCTGAAAAAACAAAAAAAAATTGTTGAATTTGTTGCTAAATTGTATTTACTTTTAAGTAGGGCTATGGGATTAAAGAGTTAGTATAGTGGGTAAGGTTCTTGCCTTGCACATGCTGACCTGGGTTCAAATACAGCCATCTATATGATCCTTTGAGCCCTCCAAAAGAGATTTTTGAGTGCAGACTCAGGCATTATTCCTGAGCAACACGGTGTGTAATCCAAAACGCAAAATCTTTTAAAAAAGTTATGTAGTCACTTATCTTCAGGAAGGACAATATTTCTCTTCATGCGTAGATCCAACTAATATTATAACTTGTCCTTAAAATATCTGCTGAATAGAAATTAATTATTATTCAGTAAATTTTTCAAATATTTTAAAGTTAAATAAAAATAAAAACTACATTAGCTCTTTGTTATTTTTTCCTTAATAAGTTCTCTTAACATTTAATTATTCTTAAACTGAAAAAAAATGCTGGTTTTGGGAAAATGATAGAACAAAAATTTTATAAATAATTAAATGAAATATTACAAAAACATCAAGGAATAAAAGTTTAAAACACTATTAGCTTTTGCCAATATGGTAATGCACATTTAAGTTATTTAGGTGGATAATAATACACCCAATCAAATTCTGACCTGTCTGTATGCATTAAACTTTAACCAATAATCTCCTTAACCTTTTTGTCTTTTGGGAGTTCCAGTAATCAATTTATATGAATTATTACTCACGGGAGTACTAAAATCAAAAAGAATTTTCTTCTCTGTTACATCATATCAACAGAAGACATTCGAATTCACAGGTTGTACTGGTAAAGATAGTGTATATTTCAGAAATATCTTCGGTCATTTATGGTTATATAGCCAAGTAAAGATAATTTAAAACATTTATTATGGCAACTTAACCAGGCAACTACTACTTTTACCTACTTAATATTTATTTCTATCCTTTAATATAAACACTAGCAAAATCTTGACTGTTGATGGAGAATTGGGTAACAAAATTATTTTGAAATTTCTCTAGAAAAGACATCAGAAATATAATGTTTCAGAATAACTAGAACTATGGTTAAGATATAGCCCTTGTAATGCACATATAACACTATACTACAAAAAGGATTTTGAAATCACATAAACTAGTCTTTATGTCTATTTGTTTATTGTTTGGCATTCGGGTTATACTCAGATTTTCCCAGGGCATACTCTGCTCTGTGGTCAGGAATCATTGGTAGCTATGTGCGACTAATCATATATAGTGTCAGGAACTGAATTTGCCTAACTGTCTTTTAGTTATTACTGTTATCAACTGCGTGTCCCGAGACCAACTCTGATACAAGCCATAAATGAACACTAATTATAACTAGTTTTATTGGGAATGGCTTTAATAGCTTATGTCTTGGATTTTTTCCATTTCCTTTACATCATTTAATAGTGAGTTAGACTGTATATAGCAACCCATGATGTTGAATTTGAACTTTGCTATACAATTTCCTTGCAAGAAAATATTATGAGCAGCAGCATACAACTCTTCTGAACAGAAATTAAAGTGTAAGAATATTGATTACCTACATACTATTTTTTCTCTCAGCCACCATAATTAATAATAGTAATCACTTGAGTCCAGAATGAAAGAAACTATGGAGCAAAGATCAACTCACTCATAAGATGTAGTGTGTGAGTAGGAAAAAAAATGCACAGTTTATGCACTGAGATATTGGGAATACCTGCTACCATAGTATCATCTCGTCATTCTGACAGGAAAAGTTTACAACATATCATTCTGAATTATGAATACAAAACAACTACAGTTATTTTTAAGAGCTTAATTTACACCTAAAGGTACCTTTGAGGAACTTTGTGACTTACTTTCCATTCCTTTATTTCTCATATTCAATAATTATTGATAATAATATTTAAATGATAATAATTAACTTGATAAAATACTGTACTTTAAAGACTTAGAAAGCATATTATAAATTATTTCATTAGTATAATAATACATAACATCTTAAATATCAGAAAATGATTTCTTTCCTGGATCAACACTTTAGTCATGGTATTATTAACAGAATTAATTTTTTTCATGAGTATGGGACACACCCAGTAGTGCTTAAGTCTGGTTTCTGGCTCTGTACTTAGGATCATACTTGGCAGGATTCAAGGACTGTATGTGGTGCCAGGTATAAAATTCTGGTAGACTGCAAGTAAGTCAAGTGCTTTACTGCTGTATTATCTAGTTTCCATTTACTTTTGATGTGGAATATATTCATAATTTTTTTATTTCTGGATGTGAAATTTAATCAGAAGGGCCTCATGGAATTGACAAACTGAAAATATATGGAGTTATAAACTTTATTCTAAAGCTGTGGTTCTGAAAAAATTTGATATTTAAATCCCTTAGCAATTTAGAATATTGTTGAGGATCCTAAAGAACCTTTGTTTCAGTGAAAAATGATCAGTTTTATCTTATTACAAAGTAAAGCCAGAGAAATATTATATAGTTCACTAAAATAATACATTGTAATTACATACCTTAAAGTAAAAGCTGGCAAGATAAAGGATATTTTAAAATGTGAACAATTTCTTTAGCATTTAATAATCAGAAGGCAAGATAATTATATTGGTTCTTCATTCTTCTAGTTTTATGTTGCTTGAACTGAAGCTTATGAAAGAAATATAACTTCACTTAAAATTATAGTTTTACATTATTTTTGCTAAAGTTTGAAATACTCTTTTTGATAATCATATATGTTTCTTTATACCATAATGAATATCAACACAAAGATATTCTCAAAGATAATGCCCAGTATAGAATCAGCAATTATACCAATTAGTTCCTTTAAACTTTTATTATTTTTTCTTTTCTTTTCTTTTTTCTTTCTTTTGTCCTTTGGTTTTTGAACCACACCCAGCAGCGCTCAGGGTTTACTCCAGGCTCTGTGCTCAGAAATCACTTCTGGCGGTGTGAGAGACCATATGGGATACTGGGAATCAAATCGGGTCTGTCCAGGGGTGGTTACATGCAAGGCAAACGCCCTGTCACTGTGCTATCTCTCTGGACCCTAGTTCTTTTAAACTTTTATGTTGCCACAGAGTTCAGTTGGATAAATAACTACACTGAAACTATTATGACAATGGTAGTGAATGAGAAAAATAGAATGCCTGTCTTGAATATAGGCTTGGGGTAGGAAAGGAGGGAAATGGGGGGCATTGGTGGTGGGAATGTTGCATTGGTGAAGGGGGGTATCTTTTTATATAACTGAAACTCAACTACAAACATGCTTGTAATCATGGTGCTTAAATAAATATATTAGTTAAAAATAAACTTTATAAATCCATAGGTTTATATTACAATTTGAGTATATATAGTTATGGTTGACTTTGTAACATTTTCCTTTGGTTATCTTGAAAATATCTGTTTACTGAGGTATGCGACTTTACTAATGCATTCATATTTTACTTTGCAATGTCAAGAGCTAAATCTCTTAATTTCTGTACACATTCCAATGGAGTTTCCTATTTTCCAAATATAATTTACACTGTAAATAATATGTTAGTTTCAAATAATATTAGACACTTTTTCCTGAACCAGCAGACTTATGTTGATCATATTTCAAAATCATGTATAAAAATTAGGTTAATTAATTCAGGTAAACTATACTATTATTTATCTTTGATCCCTTTTTAATCTTTAATTTTAATTTTTGATTTTTGGACCACATCTGGTGATTACTCCTGGCTTTGCATCCAGAAATCACGCCTGGCTTGGGGGACTATATGGGATGCCTAGGGATCTAACCCTGGTCCATCCTGGGTCAGCCGCATGCAAGGCAAATAACTTTTTACTGTGCCATTGCTTCAGCCCATGATCCTGTTTATGTAAAGGTAAAATGGTCTTACTTAAAAATACTGATAGGTACTTTTCTTGAAGATCTTCAATATCATTGGGTATACTATGTGAATGTTTCATTTGTATTGCCTATTCAGTTGAACAGAATTTTAACATGTTATATTAATACTAGAAACAGTAAACAAATAATTTTCTTCACCAAAAGGTTTTTCTGAGTCCATTGGTAAAGGTAGTTTAATTTTTTAAACTAAGAGTTCATCTAAATGAAGATACAATCATCATGAAATAATTTTTTGTGTTGTCCTAAGATCTCTGTATGTTTATCTATGATTGGTTCTGGATTATGTAAAGATATCAACACAATAAGAGCAACAAATTATATAGTAGTGTTAATATAGAAATAATTTTAACCTGCCATATAACCTGAAATGATTTGGGGGACAGGGTGTTAACTAGACCACACTTCAGAAATATTGCTTATATATTCATTATTATAATTCTTTTATTTATTTGCCTTGAGAGTAAGATATTCCCTTGAGAATTTTATATTTAAAATTATACTGACAGTGTTGAGGAGATGGTTCAAAGAGCTAGAATGTATGCTTTGCACATAGAAACCCTGCTTTAATCCTTAATATTGAATAGGCTTCTATCCCTCCCTCATAACAAGGAGTGACCCAAGGAAAAGACCCCCCAAACACATCTGGTGTGACTGCCCCACAAAACATTAATAACAATAATGATACTGTTTACTTAGAGCATCTAATGTATTAAGTATGCTAATTAACTAAGGCACTATAAATAAACTGAGTTAATGTTTTTGAATTAATTTATTAATGAGAAATTTATTAGCTATGAACAGTTAGAGTATTTTATCAATGATTTTTACAGTAACAGCAATGATGTTCTTTTAAATGTCTAGATTAGATTTTTTTGGGGGTGGGCACACTTTGATTTATCCCTAGCTCTGTGCTCAGGGATCATTATGGATAAAATACATACTTCACCAAATGCATCATCACTCTGACCCTTAAATAGTATTTTTTAAACTAATGATATTTCAGTTGTTGCATTTAAAAATCTTGCTTATATGAAAATTTTATAATAGTCTAGAATAATCAGGCATAGCATTCCTTTCTAGAAGTATGTTATTTCTTTCAATGTTATACATACAGGAACAGGAATGTGTCTCAGCTTTACATTGTGTTTTGTATAATATTATTAATGTGATTCTTAAGAAGCAAGATGTGTCCACAGTGGGAAAGTTCATAGCTAGAAATGGATAAGCTAACAAATCCTACTCATTTTCTGGTTGATTTTACTCTTCCTTTTAGATAAAACATTATTCAATTCAGAAGCAACTCAGTTCCAAGAATGATAATCAGGAGTCTAATGGATCATGAACATTTAGACTGAGGGAATTGGTTGATCACTAGCTCTAACATACATGAGTGTAGATTACCTGTGTGAATGCTGCATTTTCTTCAAGTGGTAAGGCATGCTGCCTGTCCTTGAATGGCAACCATTCACCTCACTTCTGGATCTGAGTTTGTAACAGAAGAGTATAAGAGCTACTAAAAATAGAGATAACTTGATACTCTCCATAAAAGTAGTCGTGCATTCATTTGACAGATACTTTTGGCACTTATTGAAAGCAATAATTAGAGAGGTAAATCAGGTAAATATGCAGCAGTAACTTGCTATGTATGGGTGAATTCAAGTTATACAAATGATCATTATTTATAAAGAAAAATTTTGTGGGGAGCACGCCTGCTAGTGCTCAGGACTCACCCCTTGTGGGTGGGATAATATAGAATGTCAGGAATTGGATCCAGGTCATCAGTATGCAAAACAACCACCATACCAACCAACCATACCATATTATCATTGTGGCTCACTATATGGAAAAGTTTTATTGGGGCTCTTCTTACCCTTGCTGATTTATAGGGAGATATGTTATTTCAATTGTGGGGGGCTACACCCTGTGACGCTCATGGGTTATTCCTGGCTAAGCGCTCAGAAATTGCTCCTGGCTTGGGGAACCATATAGGACACAGGGGTATCGAACCATGGTCCCTCCTAGGACCACACACAAGGTATTACCAGCAACTCCACAGCTCTGACACCATTATCTCAAATTTTTGAACCTCTTCTCTGCTACGGACTATAAAACGGAAAAGCACATAACCCATAACACATCTCACATATATCATGTCCCCATTTGATTCCAAAAAAGTCACCCAGTTCCAGTTGAACTTCTATCTTCTTTGTGGTTCCATCTTCAGTTTATCAGATTCCTCCATATTTCCTTGGAACTGAGGAATCCAGAAAGTATAAGATTCCATTCCAAGCAATCAAAATAATGATTATGAGGATTTGACTAGCTCGAATACTCCTTGCTCTATTGCATTCAATTAATTATTTAAGCCCTCTAAAACGCAGTTCCTCAATTAAATCAAAGACTACTTTGGGTCTACACATTGTGAAAATGATGCTGAAGTATTTGGCACACCGTAAAGCACTGTTACTCATTTGTCATTCAAGTGTTTTTTTGTTTGTTTTTCCTTGAATCTGGAAGTTTACATGTAGAACTTAACTTTGAAGCAAGGATATTTTTATTTGGTCTTCTAAATAATGTGAATTTTTTTATTATAAAGAAGTAAAACTTGACCTACTTTTACTCCAAGGAGCACTGTCAAATTTATAAGGGCTTAAAACAATGAATTCTAGTGCAGAATCAGTTCGTTGTCATCATTTATAGAAGATTTACCATCATTCAGTAGCCACATTGCAGGTTCATTTTTTTCTTAGTTTTTCACGAATTTTACATATAAATTATTCTATACTAAGCAATCTTTATTTTATTTTATTGTTACTTATCTTCATTTTAATTTTTAGAATATATCTTTCAGTCCTAAAATATCAATTTCTATTGCAAATATGTTACTAAAATCTTTTTTGCTTAGAATTTGCTTAATGCACATATATACTACATGCAACTTTGAAAAATATAAAAATATTTTGCTTCAAAGAAGAATGACTAGAGATATAGGAGAGAAGATGTGTCTGATAGCAGGGTAAGTGAATTAGCTGAATTTTAACGATGTCTTTACACAGCAGTGACTCAAAATTATAAATATTCTGAACTTTAAATAACTTATTGCTAAGGTGGTACAGAGACTAGAGCAAAGGGTAACTGTAGAAACCAGTTGATTTTCTATTATGTTTTGCTTATATTATGACTCAAAACACACTCAAGAAAAATCATTCTCTGAAGTATGAAGCACCCAATGTAACACAAATTACTAAATATATGATGAATGTCTATGGGAAGGAAATTGCAAGACTTAAATGGCTAATATCAAAGGAAAAATTGAAGTTTGGAAATTAACTAGTAAATTCAGGATGTGAATGTTCTGTCTTGGCTTGTATATCTCTTCTCTTGTGCTTTCTCTTTACTACTGTCCCTTTTGTGATAGATATGGATTGTAACTGTAACTGGCTTGTAATTTTCTGAAATTCAGGCTCTTTAAGATCTGTCTGAGTGTGATATATGAAGACTGACTTTCTCATCAGGGCTCTGGTTAGTTTTGTAGACTCAGAACTGGTTAAGCATGGTAAGAGAGATTAGGTATACAACTTGTATATGGCAGCTTTAGTCATCTTGGATAACGGACAACGATGTGTCTTCCTGATATAGTTGATGCTACTAAAAATCTAGGATGCTACCTTGATCACACTTTAAAAACAAAAAGTTTAATTGTGCATGTTTAATTCACAATAGCTCTTTTAGTTTCTCCTATTATCTGTTTTTTTTTTTTTTACAGCCAGAGCTATTGATTTTAAGTTTCACATTGGAAATTATTGTAATTTGGACTGTAGGAAGCATTGAAAGACATGTAATAATAGAACCTAAAAATGTCTATATTTATATATTTATGGAAAATAGCATTCACTATATATTTACTTCTATTTTTAAAGTTTATTGTAAACGTAATTTTTATTTAGTTGGTGCTTTGAAAATCAGTGAGTTCCCCTTATACTCACTTGTGGCTTATACAGTTATCATTTCTAGCCATATAAAGCAATACAAAATATTAGGGGCCAGAAAAATACCACAGTGGGGAGGAAGTTTGCCATGCACCTGGTCAACTTGGTTTGATCCCGGCATTCCATGTGGTCCCCTGAGCTTACCAGGAATAATTCCTGAATGCAGAGCCAGGAATAATCCTTGACTACCACCTGGTATGGTCCAACCCCCCCCTCCCAAATCAATAAAAATATTAGTATAATAATGATTCATTCAGTATTTTCTTCTATAAAGTCTAAAGGATGTACTGCTTTATTAACTTTTGTGAAATTTGTAAATCACACATTGCCTAAAAAGTTAGATGTGCAATATTATCCAATGCAACATGGAATAGACTTGAATAAATGAATGGTAATTCTGGTATTAATAGTGATTCTTCAAGCTGCTTTCACATATAAAAAATAATTAAGAGTAATGGCAACAACTTAGTTTAAAAGAACACTTAAGGGGCTGACACGGTAGCGCTAGAGGTAAGGTGTCTGCCTTGCCAGCGCTAGCCTAGGATGGACTGTGATTCGATCCCCCAGCGTCCCATATGGCCCCCCAAGCCAGGAGGGACTTCTGAGCACATAGCCAGGAGTAACCCCT
>PVKC010005803.1:0-32375 GCA_004027635.1 Crocidura indochinensis | reverse complement strand
TTGATTTATTCCTGCCTCAATGCTAAAAGGTCAATTCTTTTACCCAGGCTTCACTGATGCTCTTTAGGGTCAACACTCATTTCATTTGTTTTGTTCTTGCTATAAATTATCTTGTATTTTGTAATATAACATTTGCTCAAGGGCATTTAAAAATATCCAGAATGGGGGCTGGCACGGTGGTGCTAGAGGTAAGGTGTCTGCCTTGCCAGCGCTAGTCTAGGACAGACCGCAGTTTGATCCCCTGGGGTCCCATTTGGTCTCCCAAGCCAGGAGCGACTTCTGAGCTCATAGCCAGGAGTAACCCCTGAGCATCACCGGTGTGGCCCAAAACAAAACAAAACAAAGCAAAAAAAAAAAAAAATCCAGAACAAAAAAAGTACCTAGTTTTGAAAAACAGGGACCACATCTGGCAATGCCTAGGGGGCACTAAGCAGAGCCTGGTCTACAGGCCCATGATACTCAGGTTACAGCACGGCTATTGAGGGGTAGGGATTCCAGGCTGGATATTAGGCTCAGTGTATTGCACATGCACAAATTGTGCTATCTTTCAAGCCCCAAAACCTTATTGTTAAGAATGAAATGCATTCAAATATATTGAAATATATTTGATATAATAAATATATACAAATTGTTAATCATTTGTTGCCTGAGCAACAATATTAAAGTAAAATAATTTATTAAATTACTATGTCAAGTAATATCCATACATTAATGAGAAAATAATCTTGTTCAATACATTTTTTTCTAGATTTCTTTATCTTTCAATAGAATTCCTAGAAAAATAAAACATTAGATGAATAACTTAAATGAGAACATTGAGTACAAAAGTAACAGTCTGTATACCATCGCAAGAGAGATGAAAGAAAATAGAGAAATTAGCAACTGGATGCATTTCCTCAACCATCCATTAATTTGTACTTTCTCTTATTCACTATTTACTTAATAATATCTTTATATAGAAGATATATCAACTTAAAAATGTGAGACTAAAAATACAGTGCAGAGTGTATAGCATTTGTTTTGCATATGGCTCACCCAGTTTTGATTCCTGGCATCCTACATGGTGGTTTTCTGCATTTTATCAAAACTAATTTCCAAATGAAAAGCCAGGAGTAACCCCTGACTGTAGCAAACTATGGCCTCAAAAACATTTTCTAAAAACCCATAAAACAAAAAATTAGATATTAAAATTATTCCATGGAAAGTTAATGGTGATATATAAAATCAACCTAGACAGAAAAAATAAGGGTCAGAATGGCAGAACAACAGTAGGGTGTTTGCCTTGCGTGCGTCTGACATAGGTCGAACCTGGGTTCGATCCCTGGTTTTTGATCCCTGATTTTGCTGCTCGATGTGGCACCTAAAAAAACCTAGACAGAAAAAAATAAATAAAACATATATTGTGTACGATTATAACCTTTGAATTCTCACATTACAATGGCAGAATACTATCTAGAAATTATGCTATTCTTGGTGACTGAGTATTTGACATTTTTCTAAATGATAAACCATGAGTACAGGTATCAGCCCACTAATTTTTTTCTCTACTACCTACCAAAGGAACAGGATACTTAGAAATAAGATCAGTGTTTATGAATTACAAAATATAATTTCATAGTGACCCCTAAGGATCAGACATAAATTATCCCTTTCTCCAAAGATATATAAACAAACACCACACATTCATATAAAGTATTAAGGAAGTTAAAAGAAAAAATATTCTCCTTTGTGGAAAAAGAACCTAAAACAATTATTATGGGTAATTAAAGGTTTATAAATAACAGAAACTGTCAAACTCTGGGATTTTTCCAGATTTATTATTATTTTTTTTTGGTTTTTGCCACACCTTGTGACACTCAGAGTTACTCCTGACTCTGTGCTCAGAAATCGCTCCTAGCTTGGGGACCCTAAGGGACACCGGTGATCAATAGGACATCTGTGTGCAAGGCAAGTGCCCTACCACTGCATCACCACTCCGGCCCCTTTCCAGATAATTTTTAACACAAACTTATCTTTGTAATCTTTGATAGCAAAAATAGTGATCAACATGACAGCTTTTATTTTAGAAGTATGAATGATTCTTTAAAAAGAATGAAATAAAACCTAAGATGATAGAAGAAATCAGTTTTGAGATGTTTTTGAAGTAACAGGCAAATTTGGGCATTTAATTTCTTGTGCCAATTTTCTTTTATTATAGTTTTGTTGAATACTGATCATGAATAAACATTAAATCTTACTGACTTTTTTCTTCATCTACTGGTGTATATATATATATATATATGTCACCGGGTGTGGCATATATATACATACATATATATGCCACACCCAGTGACACTCAGAGGTTACTAATGGCTATGTGCTCAGAAATCGCTCCTGGCTTGGGGAACCTTATGGGACACTGGGAATCGAAACAAAGTCTATCCTGGGTCAGCTGCATGCAAGGCAAATGCCTTACCACAGCGCTATCACTCCAGCCCCTGATGGTAATATTTTTTATCTTTCCTTTTGTCTATAGGCCACTTTATTAAAGAATTGATTTGATTTTTTTTTTGGCTACACCTATAACTATGTACTCAGGAATTATATCTGGTGGGTTCAGGAGACAATACAAGATGCTGGACAATACAGCAGCCGGTATGGCTGCCTGCAAGAAAAGTACCCTACACACTGTTCTATCTATCTGTCCCTTTTCTGATATTTTAAAATTTTGAGGTATATATTATAATTTCTCAACTTTCTTAATTTAGTATTATTTTTACTTTTTTTTTAACTGATGAGTTCAGCTAGGATTTGTGAATACTACTTAATCTTCTAAAATACCAGCTCCTGCTTGGTTTTACTAGTCTTTTGTATGACTTTATTAATTTCTACACTTAAGTTTTTATTATTTACTTCCATCTGCTTACTTGGAAATTCATTTGTTCTTTTTATAATTTATTTGGTTGTTAAGTAATTTACTAAGCGTTTTCTTGTTCCGTGATGTAGGCTCGTATTGCTATCAATGTCCTGCTTAGTAATGCTTTTATGGTGTCCCAGGTATTCTGTTAGCTTCTGTTTTTTTTTTATTATCATTTAAGTAGCATTTTATTTTATTTTTTTTATTTTTTTATTTTTGGTTTTTGGGTCACACCCAGCATTGCTCAGGGGTTACTCCTGGCTCCATGCTCAGAAATTGCTCCTGGCAGGCACGGGGGGACCATATGGGGCACCGGGATTCGAACCGATGACCTTTTGCATGAAAGGCAAACACCTTACCTCCATGCTATCTCCCGGGCCCCTTAAGTAGCATTTTATTTATTCTTTTTTCTTCTTCTTTGATAAAATAATTGTTAAAATGTATATTGCTTCCTTTTCAAATATTTGAGTTTTTCTTGTTTCCATATTATGGCTTATTTTGACTTTAATGACATTTTGGTCTAAGAAGAGACTTCTGCTATTCTTTCTAAACAGAATCCATGATACTTAAACTGTACTGATAAACTTGTATTATTTCCAGACTGTGAAGAATATGTTTATAGATTATGTACCATGTATATTGTAGAGAAAAATGCATGCAGGTATATGAATTTTGTTTCGTAGTAAGGAGGAAGGTCTTTACACAAGTCTATTAATCTTAGCTCTTTTAATTTCATTTAAGGCTTTTTCCCTTATTAAGTATCTGTCCAATGATAGTTGGTCCAATGACAAGAGTAGGGTGCTTTATTGTGTTGCTGTCAAACTATCTCCTCAGATTTATAGCTTGTTTATGAACTTTGATTCATTTTCATTTGATGCATATATGTTAATAAGAACAAAGTCCTCTTGATAAATTGATCCCTTAATCACTATGTCCATTCCTGTTCCTTTTTAATTAATTCAATCTTCATCATCCTATAATTTTTCTCTAAAACAGTAAATAACATGATTCTACAATGTGCACTAATTTGAAAATAGGAAGTAAAATATTATTAATAACATTGGAAACTTAAAAGCATAAAGCAATACATTAGAATATATATAAAAATAGAATATATAAAAATATATAAAATAAATATAAAATATGGTTAAGATTAAAATAGCTTTACAGACCTGAGGAAAAGAACAAAATAGCAGACATTCTAGATGGGTGTGGTGTAGGAATACTGTAAACATGAAAACTATCATTGACAGTATCATGATGCCACAAAATTAAAAAAATTAAAAATAAAGAGAATGAAATAGTTTTGTATATATATAAACACAAACAGACTTTGAATGTAAAGACATGATATCCAATAGCAATTTTTGGAAAATAAGTGAATTTCAATGCTGTTAGGAAGAATTTCTAAGATGTACTACACTATCTTTTATTTAATACTAGGGATAGAATGAGTTGTATCTAAATTGTTTTCTTTCATTCTATCTTGAAGTCACTCCAAACTGTTTTTATCTTCCTAATATATGCCTTCAAAATTGCTCTTGTTAAAATCACCAGTGAACTACATATGTAAAATATAATGGTTAACTCTCATTTCTCACTTGCTTCAATATTTGAGTATTCAATAAATTACAAGCTCCTTCTCAAATATTCACTGCTCTAACTACAGTGACACATGCTCTCGATTTTTTTTCTGCCTTGCTTCACTAACTACTACTTTTCAGTCTCCTTGTAAGCTCAATCAATTTCATTCATTCAGCTATTAAATTTGAAATCACATGCCTTAGTCTGAACCCTCCTGCTATTCTATCGTTCTTACAATTTATATATTAAATTTAATTAACAACGAGGGACAAGTGGGTTTCCATATTTTATAAAACTTCAATTTAGAGTTTTAGTTAATCTTCAGACCAAATAAATTCTTATTCAAAATTTCCACAGATTTCTCAAATGCATGCTCATGATGTCTCTTCCCACCAGCTGTATTGAATGTCACAGACCAAAGACATGAGAAAGTATCATTTATTGCACACAGCTCTGGAGGCGCCCAAAATAACTTCTAATTTCAAAGTATTGAAACTATTTCCAAATAGCTGCATCAAGCTCACTCATGGGGCTTTCTCAGATATTCATATGTTTCATCTCTCATCTCCCAGGGAGCTTCATTTAACTTCACTGAGTCCAAAGTTGTTTCTTCAAATAAACACTAAGCTCAATAAATACAGGATGCATGATGGTATTATATCATAGTAATACATTCCTAGTATTAGTTTAGTCTGGTGCATAACCTGTCATAAAGCCTCACTATTTTTTGAAAGTAATTATCTTGAAACTCCTTCAATGCATTATGTCATAAACCATTATTTTTATGTTGTTTAACATAATAGCATGTTCTTGTTCTGAGAACTAACATGGGTCTTAACTAACATAGGTCTTAGTTTTGAACTGTTCCCGTCACATACTGATATCTTTCTTTTCACCCCAACAGCAAAGTCAAAAGAGGTCAAATCAGTTTTACTTTGTTTTGGGGACCCACTACTAATGGTCAGGGGTTACTCCTGACTCCGTGCTCAAGAATCACCCCTGGCAATGGGATCAAGGGAACCATGTGGGATGCCAGAGATCAAATCCAGGTCAGCCATATGCAAGGCTAATGACTTACCCGTTATATATCTCTTTGGCTCTCAAATCAGCTTTGAATATGAAGGTTGTTTCTCTTATGAACCTTCTTTGTATAAATACTTTAATTTTGGATATGGGCAGAGAAAACGTGCATATTATTCCAAGTAGAATGAGGGTATTGTGAGAAACAGAGATTCATTCTTTACTATCAATACCTTTACAGAATAGTTCAGGATATATCATTGAGGTAAGCATCTCTTAACCATCTAATCACTTTTTATGAGAAATTTGTATACAGTTCCAAATATGGCCATATGAAGTAGGTATACAAACATTTATTGACAATAAAACATAAAGAAATTTATCTTTAAAATACACTTAAGAAATTTTCTGGCTCTTACATTCAGTTGTGCTATAGAAACATGATTTACAGTTGTAGGAGGTAGGATATAAATAATACTTGATTGTTAAATCACAATATTATCTATATGAGAATTGACATCTAATCAATTTTTGCACATGAAACACAAAGCATCCCTTTTTAACCAGTACAGACTGTATGCATTATTCATAGTGGTATTCTTTTATTCTATTATTATTATTCTATTATTCTAATATTCTATTATTTTGGTCATCTTTTCAATTTGGTTTTACATTCACTACTCCTACTAAATTTTTTCAGCATCATTAGTAACTAAGTATCATTCTTCCCCTAGGTTTCTTAACCAATAAAGAAATATAATAATGAAAACTTTATAGTCATTCTAAGGAACTTATAAGTAGAGAAGGGAATTAACTATACTTAATTATAATGTAACCCTATTATAAAGAGCTAAGCTTTACTACACTGTTTTCTGTTTATAACTGAAACTTCAGTCCTTCAGTAATCATTAATAAATCCTACAAATAAAGTCAAAGCTTTTTTATCAAGAAAGTACATTTTTGATATAACATAATAAATACCAGAAGTTCTAATGATGATATAATTTGAGCAAGGTCAGTTTTGAATTTAACTTAGGGGTGAATGACTGTAGGACACCTGTTCACAACTGCCCTGTGGAGTAGCCCATAATAATCTTATTCAAATAACATGACAGACACAACTCCCTTCTCAAATCTTAGTGCTGATCCCTTTATATTTACACAAAATACAAGGCTAAAATTCTTTATGTTTTTTCCAATGCTACATAAACTAGCTATTGAGTATATTATTAAATAAGGCATATCAGATAGCAAATAGGTAAATATAAAATATCAGTACCAATATTAAATGTTTGGCAATCTAATATGTTAGTGGTAGATGATCTTATGACACCAAATGCTCTCATGACAGGACATTTGTATTTTGTATTCTCCTCTATAAGGGAGGATGAAAGTGGTTTAATGTACAGAATAGGCTGTTCTCCAGATTAAATTATTGCACTCAATTTGTTCAATCCCTTATGCATGAATTGAAATAAGCCCCATTTGCCAGACTGCCTATTATGTGGAATTAATCCCATATCTGTAATTCAATTTAGTCTATACATTATTTGTCACACACTGAAACAGATACTGATAAATAGGATTTGATGGCAACTATCAAGCTGGCTTGATGTGAATAATATCGAGATGAAATCATTTCCTTTCGTTAAATATATAGATCAAATAATGAGAATGGAAATACCCAGGCGTGGTCTTCAAGAATATCTTTGGCCATATATGATTTACTATCACCAGTAAGTGACTTAGCCTAGAAGGAATATTGGATTTCTTAAGTACTCTCAGATATGATTTCAGAAGCAGAGAAAAAGCCAAAGTGCCAGTTCCATTAAAATAATTATATCTCAAGCACACATTTACTTTACCTAAAGGCTTACAATACAAGTATTTTTTCATATCTTTAATACTTTCGAATTTTTATAATCTTTTAGGTAAATTGACATTTCATTATATACGCTATTTGTAGAATGAAAATGCAGTATAATTTTAAAATCAATATATACAGTACATAGAGCAATCTCTAAGAGGAACCTGAGTTATTGCAAATGCATGAGCTATTTCCATAGAGGAAAAAGATGGAAAGCCCTTTCCTATTTGCATTTATAAAGGCTGCGTGACTTCTTTAAATATATACACTGATGCCAACAGAGCCATCAGAAATCGATAAATCACATTCTCATGTGCTATAAAATGTCTGACACACACATTCATTTTCCTAGTCCAAAATTCTTTGCAAAAAGGACTGTGTAAATGTTCCATTTTAGTTTAATGACATTCTTCACGGTTAAAATTATGTGCATTATTGCCAGTGAGAGCAAAAACCTGAGCACAAAGCTAGATAGGATTTTTAAAGAGCCTATATAGTACATATCTTTCAGTGGCCAGTCTTTTGACAAACCATAGAAACACAGATATGAGTGCAGAACAAAAAAGGAGATTAGTAACAATTAATTGAAATACTCCAATGACCATTTGGACAAAATTAATAGGCACAATTTATTCAGAAAAAAGTTGGAGGATGATCTTGTAAGTATCCAGAGACAGCCCTAACAGTCCTGCCATCACCAAATGGATGCAGAGATGAATATTACTTAAAAATGATACAGATGACAGAAATGACAACAAGCTATTCATCAGTGAGGTTCAATTTGAAAATGTAATAAAAACCTAAATATGACTCCACTTTAGTTGACATTTATTCTAGCAGCTGCCATATATTTTTTAAAAGGTCACAAAATAGTTCTAGGTAGACACAGTTTATAAAGTACAAATTCCTAAAGAAAGAAAAGATTTGCTATGTATAATCAACGAGGTTCTAAAAATTCACCAAGCATATCCTGCAGATAGCTAAGCACAAGAACATGTCTGGCTATATCCAAGTACTGAATTTATGAAGCCAATATTTCTACACCATAACTGAATGAAGAACTAGCTATAATTCTACCTGTTTACTAGCACTGAACCTGGTTTCTTTGTATTTGACCTGTAATGCCACAGGGATTATTTTGACCCATGTGTTTACCTAAACTTAATCATATTAAAAGTCTATTATCTGAGATTCTTTAATGCTTTGCTCAACAACACATATTTCTCTCCTTATAACCACATTTTATTCTTGCTTTGAGCAAGAACTGCCACTTAAACTATCCTTTCTGACCTAATATGTTCCCCTACCCAGCCTATATCTCATCATCAACCATTCAATGTGCATCTCACAAGTCCCTAATATTTTTCAATTCCTTCAGTTGGAACCTTTGAAAACTTCTCTAAACCTTGCAAAATGCCACAGTCATCACATTAAAGCCATGCTAATTATTTATTACTGCTAGACAAGAGCACTTAAGTAGACAATGTTCAGTGTCATTTAACCTCAAATGCTGTTCTGTCACCACTTTTCCATTATTGTACACAAAAAATATAAAGCTTTCTAGAGCCATTTGTATTCTCCAGAAATCTCCGAACCTCTGTCTAGACAGACAAGTATACCACCTTACACTTCAAAAGCTCCTATTTCTACTGACACACACATTCTTCGTAAGTATTTATTCGTTCCTTCTTTCCTGTTTCTTTTATCTGAATTCAGAAAGCAGCACTTTTCACCTCCTTAAACCACCTCAAGTAACAGTCCTTTCTTACCAGCTATTCTAAATGGTTAATAGCTCAAGCTTCTCTTCCCATCTGTTCTAAATGGTCAATAAGTCAATATTCTCTTTTCTATCTTTATTTTCATCAGTTGCCTCACATTGGGAAACAAAGGCATGATTAAGTCTACTAAAGTTATCTGAATAAAAAATAAAATTAAAATAACACGATTGAGCAACTGGTAAACTTGACTTGACTACAAATCACATGATACTGAAGACCATTTTTAATATATTTTCTTTGTTTGTACTGTACAGAGAGATCATTGTTTATTAAAAATACAGTTTTTTGATAGGAGGGGGAATAAAGAGGAGTGACAGATAACTTACCATGGTGGAAATCTCTTCTCTAAAGTAATTTCAAAC
Source organism: Crocidura indochinensis (assembly GCA_004027635.1). Lineage (NCBI taxonomy): Eukaryota > Metazoa > Chordata > Mammalia > Eulipotyphla > Soricidae > Crocidura > Crocidura indochinensis. The sequence continues at coordinate 22,868 of PVKC010005803.1, read as the reverse complement.
TTTCTAAAAGTTATAAACTATTATAAATTATTTCTAAACAAACATGATTCACACTTGACATTGATTTAATTAACACAAATTGTGATGCCAGTGTCAACATGTTAATCCTTTCCACAGCCATTCTTAGTCACATTCTCTCACAAATACATGTGTTTCTTTGGAGTGGCCAAGATTTTTTAAACTCTCATGATTCTCAGTCCACAGTTTACTATAATTAGAAAGATTGTATTACTCCTTCTTGCCATTCCTAAAAGCCATGTAATCAATTTATGGGTTATAATCTAAGTAGCAACCAATCTGTCAAAAAAACAAATTCCACCAATGGGCAGAAGTAGTTAAGCATTCCTTATCTCCAAGCAGTCTCAGTATCTCTGACCTTTATCATAGAGTATCAGTGCATCATTAAACTTCAGGGTATGATTAATACTAACAACTTCAAGAGAAGTTCTAATTTCTTTTTTAAAAATGCACAACACCATTAAAAACATTTATGTGAGATAAATATGAACCTTGAAATAGTGATAGTTTTACTTATAAATGTAAACCAAAAGGCAAGTATTTAATTTGTTTTATTTTGTTTTGGAGCCACACCCAGCAATGTCTAGGGGTTTCTCTTGGCTCTGCACTCTGGAAGGCTCAGGGGACTTTTAGGGGGGTTGGGGATTAAACTAGATTTGGCAGCATGCAAGTCAAACTCCCTTAGCATGTATTCAGTTTTTTTTATTCAGTTAGCTGCCACTATCACAAAGGGATGCAAGTTTAGATTATTTCCAACAAGGAAGAATATTTTAAAATTAATGAATTAAACAATTAAATGGTTCTTGATAATTAATGAAACTGAAAACAGTGAGAATTCTGTTGTCTGGTTAACGGTGTCAATAAATTTCCTTTTTTAGTCAGAATGAATTTGATTTTCTTGATTATAATATATGAGAAAAAAGTAAAAACAAAGTTAAAACTGAATTACAATTCTATAACAGAAAGTTATAAATGTAATTCAAGGGGCTGGAGAAATAACACAGCAGTAGGGCATTTGCCTTGTGTGTGGCTACCCAGGACAGACCTAGGTTCAATTCCCGTCATTTTATATGGTCCTCCAAGCATGCCAAGAGTGATTTTTGAGCACAAATCCTGGAGTACCCCTGAGTGCCTCAGGGTGTGGCCCCAAACCAAAATATATAAGGAAAACTGGCGTAATAATCATTGGAACTAACAAATGGGAGCCCATTAAAGATGGAATACTGAAATAATCATTATAAGCACCAACTTTTATTTATTATTTATTTCTTTATTTCTTTCTTTATTTACAGAATAGACTGAATGTAGGAATACCTCAAATAAGAAACCAGAGAAAAATCTGGAAAGTAAAAAAACAAAACAAAAAAAAAAGAAAGAAAACACAAAATCTGAGTTTTAGATTTTGCAAAACTAAATGAAAATACGTCAACTTCACACAAACATAATCCCATCCACTAAACCCCCATAATCTGTGTGATCAAATTCACATTTATATTCTGTTTATACTCATTCTGCATAAAAAATGATGCTATTTGAACCAACTGATTATTTATAAGCTGGACTTGAACAGTAATAGTTTTAGAAGATTGGTACATAGGGTAGCCTGGCCCTTCTCCCAAAAGAGCACATCTTAAACAGAGTATGAGAAGAAGTAAATTTCTAGTATCATACATTTATAGGCCAGAGGCTGATGCAATATACATGCATTATATGAATGAGGCCTGGGTTATATCCCACAGCACAACACATATCTTCAGAGAACCACAGGGATGCAAAAGCACCTATGAACAAACACACACTTACTGGTAAGTCAGTCTTTTTGTCCTCCCACGTCACCTCAAATAAGAGGACCAGTTAATTTCTAGACCATTTACAACTCAATCTTACAAATAATGTGCTCTCATTAACTTTCCACCTGTGTGGAATATGTCTGGATCTCATGTGGGTTTTTTTTTTTTCATTACCAAGGCCCTAGCTTAAGGCGAGTATCTTAAATATCTATGACTTTTATTGTCTCCAAACCTTTACCTTTTTTATATGTTTGAGCCAACATTCACAAGGATACAGAATCATAAAGAAAAAATAAGAATTGGATTCTATTTATCCTTTGGATCCTTTACTAAGGGCCAAGTACTAATGTTTGTTTATGCTGCATTATGCATACCATTTCTTTCTCATTTGGAAAATTTAAGACTTCAGGAAAAGTTCAAAGAGTTTAAGGCTTCATAAGCTTTCAAGGTTGTAGATCACAATTCCCTTCAGCAAAACATCCAAACACTTACTTTTCCTCTGTAGGATGGTAAGATTATACTATACCAAATTGTCTGGAACATCCTAGTAGCAATTCTTTATAAATTTCATGATCTGCCTCTTTAAAATCCACTTTCACTTACAAAACCTGTTAGTCCTTCTAAGTTCAACTTAAATATACCCTCCACCATAAAATCATCTCCAGTGTAATTTTGGATAAAATCTATTCTTCTCTATAACTCCAGATAACTTCCTTTATAATTCTATGTTGACATTTATGTTATTCTGCCTTCCCTTATATAAATTTAGTGGCTCTATCCAGTAATTGGATTTCTTTCTTAGTAATGAACAAAAATACTTTGTATTTCAGCGTGTCTTTCTTCCATTATTCCTTCAAAGCATTTATTCTCATGCTCTCTGTATTTAACAACTATGTATGTATTGCACACAACAGAGAAATTATTTCTTGAATAATTTCCCAGCAGACTACACGTTATTAGAAGGGAGGTATTACAGCATATTCATTTATATTTCTCACAGTGACCAAAAAAATTGAGAAACAGAAACTGCTGCTGTTTGAATAAAACATCAAGCTTAGACGGGCCTTGCAGGTTACAGAAATATTTGGCTGCAGTGAGAATAATTCATCATTTCTTTATTCCAAAAACATGTGAGTACACTGAATATGCTAAATCTTATTCCAGGAGTAGACAACAAAATTGCATACAAACCAAGCCACCACATGCATGTTGAAATTGATGAAGATTTTGAACATAAGGAATATAATTTTTTTGAATTTTTTTTAAAAATCTGTTCATTTATTCTTCTAACAATTTTCTATATATTTTGAATATAGGAATATAATTTTTTATAATTTCTAAACTACTCCTACTCACATAGCTTGATACCCAGCCACACTGGAAGCCTCTCATTTTACCTGGTTTCTCCCCATACCTAGCTTCAAATGTTAGTTCCAAAGTGCAAAATTGCTTTTACTCACTAGTCAAATTATGATTTCACCAATAAGTTGATGGTAATGATAATGAGTCCATTATCCTCTTTAATTTACAAACTATTCTCCAAATATAAGCCCTCAATTTGCCCTTTTTTGGTAACAACTAAAATTGCTTTCTATCTACTCTTTCTTCTTTCATGCCTATCATCCCTAACATTCCTTTATAGTACTGCCAGAATAATTTCCTTAAAAAGCATGGATCCTATTACATTAGTCCTGCTCAAAAGTAAAAAAGGCCTTGCACTATAAGACGTGTTCAGAATGTTTGCCCTCAACCTCATACTGCCAAATTAAAATTTAATTTTGTCTTCATAGATTCATTTGTAGTATTCTTTCTACAACTTCAACAAACTTAGCTGTTGATTGTGTATCACTAAATATTTTACTTGGTAACTTCCACCAACTTTCTTCAAATTCTACACAGTATATTTCAAAGCCCAATTCAAAGATATCAAATTAATCCTTGATTTTCTTTTTCTATATCTAAAAGTTCAATATACTTAGCATACTACCCACTTATTTTACTTGCTTCTACCTCATATACTGATCGTTTACAGATACAATTTATATGGCATAACACGAGTATAATCATTGATTCAGTAGTTGTTTGATAGGTACTGACTGTCTTCTTATTACGCTACAGCACCTAAAAGTATTTCTGGCATAAATGAATGCAGACTTCCAAATAAAAATGTACCCAAAGTTAAAATAATGTTTTTAACATGAACAATAATTTTAACAAAAACATAAAAATGTTATCACAACATAGCTCATTATATTTTAAATTTAGTGTAAGAAGATAAATAAGGTAACAGAAAACAGAATTGAATAAAAATATGAGAAAAGATACTGTGAAGATATTAAGTCAACTTTCCCTACTTTAATTTATGGATGTAGCAGTAATTTTGAGATGCATATTCATACGCACACACACTCTGTCCATCATTGGAAACTACATACAAGTGCCAGCATTTACTAACATTAAAATCATAAGAAAATGTTTCCTAGCTATCACTTAATAATTTGCAGAAAATTTAATAAAAGTATATGTGATAAAATGTTTTCCGTTTCTAAGGAAAATGTCCTAGAAGATGATTGATAATAGCTATTAAGGCTGTATGTTTGTATTTCCTTATTTTAGAGAAATTTTAGAAATATCAAAATACACTTAAAGCTTTTCCACTTATACTAGAAAAGATAAAAGGTTATTATTTATAGGCAATCATATTCATTATGGGAGACTTTCAAAAGGCAACTGCAAACATAAATTTTCAATGCTTTTTAGAAAGAGTTGAGAATAAAAACATTTACATAATTTCTTAGAAACCCTGGCTTTTTATTGTTGCACTTCAATATTCCCTCTGGGAAAAGGAATAGCTACTTCAAAGATTTATTTGATAATGGAATGTTTGATTTCTTTGTTTTTCCTTCCCAACGTGGGTAGGGCTATTGTTTCACTCAATGGCAATGTGCTGAATTTTAAATTTTGAATTGGCTTGCTAAGATTTTATAAAATGTTTTGTTTTGTCAGATTAAATAACTATATCAAAACTAGCAATAGGTATATAAATCATATCAATATACTAATGGTCATAAAATGGTTCACCATGAATCAGTTATCTTCAATAACAGTCCTATCACTTCATAATAACTAGTGACAAATATATTGAATGTCTAAAGCTTCTACTTACCTGCCTATCCACTTCTGGGAGTAAAAGCAGGAGGTATTGTTGAAAATGCTGAGGTAAAGAAGCAAAGGTATGCTTATTTATTAATGCCCTTAAATTAGTGTTGACAAGAATAGATCCTGGGGTTTCTATGTCAATGTCCTCAGCTTTGGTCCATTTCAAGTGTCCTGTGATAAATAAGCAACAAGGAAAATTTACTATAGATTGGGAAAACATATGTTTTTGTATGTTTGTAAATAGATGTATAAATAGACACATATCCAATGATGTTTAATTCTAATTCTATAAAACATGTATCAGAAGCTTTTTTCCTTTTAAAGTAATTTCTTACTTACCCTGAAATAAAAAATAAACGTGTTGCTAGTTGAATTTTCTTCACACAATGTTCTAACATCCAATCCATCACCAGTGTTTATTTCTTTGCACTAATTTCCTGAGTTACCCTCCCAACCCTCACCACCACTCCCACCCCTAGACTGCCTCTGTGACACTTTTCTTCTCTCTCCCTCCTGTCATCCCTCTCTCTTCTTCCATTTTTTCTTTTTTAGTCACCACAATTTTCAATACTGTTCCTGATAGGATATCATGAGCATCATTTTACTTTCTTTGAATTCTGTTTTTGTCTAGATATTGTTTCAACTATTCTTGTCAGAGAATACGAAAAGAAGTTTTAAAACTAGTGGTCTGTTGTGATTTAATTGCCTTTAACTCTTATAAAGCATATTTCACTCAACATTATATGTATATACATATTCTCTACTGTGTATATATGTATATAGTGGCTTCGTGTATGTATGCTCCTATCTCTGCACTCAGAGATCACTATTAGCAGGCTTGGGGGAACATGAGAGGTGCTGGGATTGAACCCAGTCAGTTGCATGCAAAGCACGTGCTTGATCTACTGTACTATCTCTCTGGTACCTCGGTTATATCTTTAATCAAAACACCACCAATATAAGTAAATAAGTTTAATCTTCAGTTAATAAAATGTTCTGGAACATGAAAACATAAATGGTAACAATATTATTTTTGTGTATTCTTTAAGAAATGCCTGATAATATTCATAAAAATAGTGTCAGCTTTATTTTTTAAATCTCTTTAGATTTAGGAGTATTTTGTTGCTATATGATCACCCCTACTAAGGCTCAGAGACCATATGGGGAGTCAAGGATAGAACCCAGGTTGGCCATGTGCAAGGCAAATATCCTACCTGTTGATTTATTGCTCCAGCTCTAGTCTGGGTCAGCTTACTTTAATAGAGATAAAGATGGGGTAGATAGCTGGTTGCTGTAAGCTTCCACCATTTCAGAGCACTAAATGCTGGATTATTTCAGAAGATTCCTATTCGGGGTATCTTAAGGGCAATAATTTAAAAACCATCCTTTATAAAAATGTTAGCTGCAAGGTCCGAAATGCCAGTACGCTTTGAAAAATAATTCCACAACTCAAGGCACTGTGACCTCCAACAGAAGGTTTATGTAGAGCTTACAACTCAAAATTGTGACACATGAGAAAATAATACACTATAAGGCAGAGTTAGCTGATACATCAAATAGAAGAATTACCACTCTGTAACTTGTCTTAAGGAGAACCACTTGAATATGATTCAATAAAGTATATTTTAACTCAAAGGTCAGCAAATTATGGCCCATGATTTATATCCAATTCAATAACTATTTTGGTAAATAAAGTTTTACTGGAATGCAGGCACACTCAATTGTTTATATATTGGCTAGGGTATGCCTTTGGACTACAATACATAGCTGAAAATTGTGACAGAAATCACTTGGCATACAAGCCTACAGAAATTACTCTTGTCTTGACCAGAAAAAAAAGTCAACCCTTGTGTTATCCCTCCCCCAAATTCCTGCCTATCTCACCTGGAAAGGGAGACCCTCCCACAGCTGGGAAGGATCTGGGGTTGGTAATTATGAGTGGTCTAAGAAGAGGGGTGAGGGATACAGCAAGAAAGATGCAGAAGGTAGAGAGGAGAGAGCAAGGATGCAGAGGAGCAAGAAAGAGGCTGTTTAGCTTAGAAGCCATGTGAGGAATATGCAAATGACAGCACCTTGTAATAAAGCTGATGTCTCCTGAAACTTCATCTGACTGCCTGTGGATCATTTCTTCACTGTCACCCTGATATCTTCAGACCTGCCAGGTAATATGGACTTCAGGCGCTGGGCTGGGCCTAGAACGGCCTCACCATCCATTCCTCAACCACCCACCACTAGGACCCTTTATAATTAATAACTAATGTAACACCCTTGAAAAAATATAATCAAATGAAATATCTAATCTATAAAATAACTATTATACCAGAAAATAAAAGTATATTTATTTTAATTATTACGATTATGTTTTAATTTTTTAATTATCTTTATTTAAACACCATGATTACAAATATGATTGTAGTTGTATGATTTCATTAAACACTATGATTACAAATATGATTGTAGTTGTATGATTTCAGTCATGTAAACAATACCCCCCTTTCACTAGTGTAACATTCCCACCATCAATGTCCCAAATCTCCCTCCTCCCCACCACACCCAAACCTGTACTCGAGAAAGGCTTTCGACTTCCCTCATTCATTCACATTGTTGGGATAGTTCTCAATGTAGTTATTTCTCTAACAGCACTCATTACCCTTTGTGGTGAGCTTCATGTCATGAGCTGCACCTTCCAGCCCTCATCTTTTTTGTCTCTGAGAATTATTGCAAAAATGTCATTCATTTTTCTTAAAACCCATAGATGAGTGAGACTATTCTGCGTCTATCCACTCCCTCTGACTTATTTCACTCAGCATAATAAATTCCATGTACATCCATGTATAGGAAAACTTCAAGACCTCATCTCTCCTGATGGCTGCATAGTATTCCATTTTGTATATATACCACAGTTTCTTTAGCCACTCATCTGTTGAAGGGCATTTTAGTTGTATAAAAGTATTTTTTAAATCAGAATTTTAAATAGTCATACCACCACCTAGGGGCCGGAGCATTGCGGCAGAGGTAAGGCCTTTACCTTGCAAGCAACTGACCTAGGATGGATCATGGTTTGATCCCCCGGTGTCCCATATGGACCCTCAATCCAGGAGCAATTTCTGAGCACATAGTGAGGAGTAACCCCTGAGTATCACAGGGAGTGGCCCAAAAAACAAACAAACAAAACATAGACCATCTTGAAATAAAAATTTGTATTTTAGGGACCTAAGGTGTTATGCAGCCAATCCATCTCAGGTATCCTAAGCAGAGTCAGAGTGGCCTCTGGGGGCCAATAAATGTGGCTGCAAAATAAAAATATTCAGGTTTAAATAAAAAATTAGTGGACATAGGCTAGAAAAAGATTTTACATACACTACCAACCTGATGAAATATCCATAGTACAGATAAATAAGTAAACTGTGTAGAGAAGAAATATAGAAAATATAATAGCACATGGAATTACATGTCTGTAGAATTCAAAATGAAAAAACACAGTAGATGGGAAAGTCAATATTTGAAGATTTAATGGCTGAATGATGTCTTTGAACTGAAAGAATGATGAGTCCTCAGGTAAAGCAATACACCAAATCTCAAGAAAAATAACCACTTCGCTATCTGAAACACTAACTGGAAATATAAAGCACCCTTGAAATAATATTGAGCAAGAATTTACTGTCTTTAAACAATAAGATACAGAAACCTAAGACGCAGAAAGTACCAGATGACAAAGTATGCTCAAAGTACTAAAAGAAATTAGGTATCAATCTAGAATCACTACTAAAAAGCATATAACATTTTCAATGAAAGTAATAATTTAAGAACATTTAAGGAACCAAATGAAAATATTATTTTATATAATCTTGTTAAAATGACAATGAATATTCTCAAAATATTAAAAAATTCATTAAAGAAAAATGAATGGGTTACAGAAGCAATCAGTAAGAGACTAACACTTGAGTAACTCCAAATAAACATTAACTGAGATAAATCAAACAAATAACTGATGAGTGGCAATAAAATTGCATGAAAGATGAGAATATATGATTGTTTGGGACAAGAAAAATATAAACTAGTTTATTTCTTTGAACTCTAGAGGTAGTCATGGGAAGAAATTTAAAAAATATGACTTAAAATTAAATTAAGAGGGGCCAGAGTGATAGTGCAGTGGTAGGGCATTTGCCTTACACAGGATGGAGCCAGGATAGACCTTGGCTCAATCCCCGAAACCCATATGGTCCCCAAACCCAGGAGCGATTTCTGAGCGCCTAGTGAAGAGCAACCCCTGAGTGACACCGGTGTGACCCAAAAACAAACAAACAAAAAAAATTATTTGCCGGGGCCTGGGAGATAGCATGGAGGTAAGGCATTTGCCTTTCATGCAAAAGGTCATCGGTTCAAATCCCGGTGCCCCATATGGACCCCGTGCCTGCCAGGACCGATTTCTGAGCATGGAGCCAGGAGTAACCCCTGAGCACTGCCAGATGTGACCCAAAAACCGAAAAAAAAAATTATTTGCCTTGCACATAGCTAATAGGGGTTTGATCACTGGCACTGAATATAACATCATACTATTCAAGTGTGAAAAATTAAAAGTATTCCTACTAAGATCAGATACAAGACAAGGACGTATCTCATAAATATTAGGCAATATAATATTGAAAGTCTTTGACATAGAAATCAGGCAAAAAAAGAGTTATCAAGGACATCAAACTTTTAAAAAGTCATCAAAATATAGCTATTTTCAGATGACAGACCAGAAGCCAGAAAAATAGTACTCAGGTAAGGCATTTGCCTTGCATGTAGCTGACTTAAGTCACTCCCCAAAACCAGCTCCTAGTATGATCCCTAATCACAGACAGACCCAGGAGTAAGCTCTGAACATTATAGACCACATCACCACAAACATACACACAAGACAAACCAAACACTGTTGAGACTTATATGGTGTAATAAGTAACCTTGAATAGTCAGAGCAGTTTAGAGAAAATATGGGAGACCTATTTCTTCCCAACCTTAACTAATATTATAAAGGCATAGTAATTAAATAAATAGTGTGGTATTTGAATAAAGACACACTCTCAGACCAAAGGAAAATAAATGAAAGCACATATAATAAACCCTCAGATCAGCTAATCTTTGACAAAAGAGCTATGAGCATGAAATAAATTAAAGAAACCATTTTCTACAAATAGTATTGAGAATACTGTTAAACCACATATAAAAACAAAACAAAAAACCCCTCAGACTCCTATCCCCATAATGAATAAAAGTAAATACAGAATGGACTCAATATCTCAATATCAGACCTAAGTCCATAAATTATACAAGAGATAACATGGCAAGAAACCTATGTGATGCTGAATCCACAGGTAACTTCAATGATTTAATGCCATTTACTAAATGAACAGAAGTGAAGATTAAAAAGTGCAACTATGTCACATTGAGAAATTTCTGCACTGCAAAAGAAGTGATGACAAGTATTTGAAAATAAAATACATACTGGTGAAAATATTTGTTACAACAAACAAGACAGAGTTGATTTCCTATATATACATATATATAAAGTACTGATAAACATTAATAATAAATAATCCTACACAAATGGGGAAGAGATGAATAGAAATGTCTTCAAATCTGTGCAGAGTACAGGCATGGGGTGGGTGGGAGGTGGGAGGTGGGAGATTTGGGACAATGGTGATGGGAACATTGCACTGGTGATGGTTGGTGTTCTTTACATGACTGAAACCCAAACACAATTATGTATGTAATCAAGGTGTTAAAATAAAATTAAAAAAAAAGAAATGTCTTCAAATAAGACAAATAAATGACTAGAGATACATGAAAAATGTTTATATCACTTATAAGGGAAATTTAAATAAAAACAATGGGATGACATTTTATACCAGTGACACTGACACACATCATGAAAATGCAAATAGTATTGGTGTATATCTGGGAAATAAGGAGGCCTAATTCTCTGCTGGTGAGAAAGCCAACTAATTCAACACAAATAGTTCTCAAAAAAACTAAGAACTGAGGGCCGGATCAGTAGCACAGTGGTAGGGTGTTTGCCTTACACAGCTGACCCAGGATGGACCTCAGTTCCATCCCTGGCATCCCATATGGTCCCCCAAGCCAGGAGTGATTTATGAGCACTTAGTCAGGAGTAATTCCTGAGTGTCACCAGATATGGCCCCAAAATAAAAAATATAAAAGAATTGAGATGCCATAAGACCTACCAATGCCACTGCTTGGCATCTTAGCCCAAGGTCCCAAAAAACTACTCAGAAATGACAATTGCATCTTTATGTTCATTGCAACATTATTTACAACAACCAAAATGTTCAGGAACAGATAGACAAAGAAACAACACACACAGCTTGATACTACTTGGCTATAAGAAAAGTTGAAATCATAAAATTTTCAACTACCTGGTTGAAACTGGGGATTATCTGCTGAGTGAGGTGTCAGTCAGAAAGATACAGATCAGAATGCTCTTTCTCATTTAAGGAATACAAAAATCTATATAATAAGGAACCAACAAGTGGTCCAAAGCAACAATATCTACAATCTTGTCTATATGAATCTTATCTAGGCAATGAGAAGTAGATAGTGGGCTGAGAATGGTGAGAAATGGAGTATGAAGTATAGGGAATAGGGAGCGGGGGAAGCCCTGAGACAATGGTAAGAGAAGTAGGCATCATGATGGTAGGCCTAGTGTTGGAATGTTGTATGCATGAAACTCTGCCATTGAGAGTAGTGTAAAATCATGCTGCTAAAATTAATTTTAAAAAATATGACAGTTCCTAACATTTGTTGAGTCAAGGTGAAGGGTTAAAAAGAAGTCTACTTGCAGTGGAATGTTCATTTGCTGGAAATAAAAACTGAGCAGACATGAATACCAAATCCAAAGTCAATGACAACAGAATAGATACCTAATCTATAATAAGCTGTACAAGGGGTGGGGGGGACAGTTGCACTAGCATTACAGGGGTAAAGGAAGGAAATGTGGGATGCATGCTGGGAACAGGGGTGGAGGGAGGACAACACTGGTGGTGGGAATGCCCCTCACTCATGGTCACTATGTACCTCAAATATTACTGTGAAAGAATTGTAATTCACTTCGACCACAATAAAAATAAAAAAGTCTACTTGATTAGTATATGAATTCCCTCACATTGGAAGTGAGATAAAAATTGAACTATGAAAAGAACTGAATGAGGAAGCAACTTATTTTCTCAAATATGTTAAGGCAACAATTAAAGATAGAAATGCCTCCAAATAAAGAAAAAATTCTTAAATATGTATATTTTAAATATTCCCAATATGAGGAGATTATGGTCAAGTTACTCTGATGGAAGTGTTGAAGAAATGACATGCCAGAGCAATGTTAGAGTAGGACGTATGCTATTGATTACCATTTAGTAAGATTCACAATCTTTAAATTGATCTAGAAAAAGGAATAAAGAGATGAATAATCCTTTATGAACAAATCAAAAGAAGTTCTGTATTAACAATGTCAACTTAGGTAAAAATATGTTTTATAATTTTGGAAAAGATCAAAGAAACTCACTGCAAAATTTGTCGCTACAGAGAATATTTAACTTCATTTTAATTATCCATACACACTTAATCTTAATTGGCTTAAGAATGACCCAATTATATCTGATTGTCTTATCTCATTAAAATTGACACTTCATTTCCCTACAGGATCTAAAGAGAGAAAAAGATATAGTCATCATAGTCTAATCCCCTGGCACTAGACAGTCTATATAAAGTAGATGAGTTGAGAAGACAAGAGAGAAGTAGCAATTGCTAGACTGCCAATGAGAGATGATGCTCTAGATGACAGCAGTGTATTAACCTCATGATAAAAGTAAGTCTGGGAGAATGTATCCAATCAGGGTCAGCATAACTGTCTATGATTTTGACCAAAGGCAATTTGAAGAACTTCAGATTCATGAATACTTGTTAAACCGTGGATAGTTTAAGTTTAGACTTAAAGACTTGTTTTCCCCCAGATGGGAACATACACAGTTTATGTATAACTTCTTACACACAGAAACTTAGACATATACCCACAAAAACAAAGGAGACAGCCTAAAAGTACAAAGTTATCTTCATTTTTATCTTAAGTGTGTCAACATAAATGATTTGCCTAACACTCTATATCTTAATATCTTTAATGACAAAAAGAAAGTCATGGGGCCCGGGAGATAGCATGGAGGTAAGGCGTTTGCCTTTCATGCAAAAGGCCATCGGTTCAAATCCCGGTGCACCATATGGTCCCCCGTGCCTGCCAGGAGCAATTTCTGAGCATGGAGCCAGGAGTAACCCTTGAGCACTGCCGGGTGTGATCCAAAACAACAACAACAACAACAAAAAAAAAAAAAAAAACAAAAGAAAGTCATTCTATTACATGTGTATACGTGTGAAATAAATGCAATTATTTGCATCAAAATCCCTAGACTATAGCATTAAATATAAATTTATTAAATATTAATTTTCTTTTCCAATCCTTCATTAAAGTGACTATCTAATTTCTACTATTTTTTTTAGTCTGAAGAAAGTAAGTTTGGGTGCTAAAAACATAATATAAAGATTAAATGGCTTGCCTTGCTTTTTGGGTCACATTCGGCAGTGCTCAGGGGTTACTTCTGGCTCTATGCTAAGAAATCGCTCCTGGCAGGCTCGGGGGACCATTTGTGATGCTGGGATTTTAATCACCATCCTTCTGCATGCAAGGCAAATTTCCTACCTTCATGCTATATCTCTGGTCCAAAGGGCTTGCCTTATATATGGCCAACCCTAGTTAGCTTTCTGGCATTACTCAAGGTCTCCTAAGTACTGTACCTTAGGGGCAGCTTTGGTGGTTCCCTGATCATTATCAGAAAAACAAAACAAAACAAACAAACAAACAAAAAGGGATACAAAAAGTAAGGTTTCTTTCTTTTTTTTTTTTTGGATTTTTCTTTCTTTTCTTTCTTTCTTTCTTTGTTCTTAGTTTAGGAAGTATTCCTGGAAAATTGGGGGTCCATATGGGATGCCGGGATCAAATTCATGTCAGTCACATACAATGCAAATGCCCTACCTGCTATGCTACTGCTCTGGCCCCAAAGTAGCTTTTTTTTTATCTCAACAAATTAGAGGGACATTTCTGAAAGAAAAAAAAAAAAAGAATCAAAGAATAGTGGACTTTTAAAGAAAAGAGTAAAGTTTAAGTTAAATGTGAAATTCTGTTTTAAAAAGTTTATTGGTGAGCACAAAATCCTTTAGATATATAAAGAAAGTTTGGAGATTCTATGAGATTATGGCTACAAAATACAATCAGATGTTTACAACTGTATATGTTTATAAGTTAAACTGTATATGTTACAAAAACATAAAAGTGGGAGGGACTGTAATATATCTCTTTACTCTCTATGTTATTTGTTACCAGATTTTCTCTCCAAAGATGTTAATATTATAACATCCAGAGAACTTCTGGATATGAGTGTATCCAATGGAATGTTCATGGCTTTGCTTGTTTGTTTTATTCATTTTTATTATACTAAAACTGAAATTAAATTAGTAATGTTAATTAAATTGGAATATTATGATTTTCTTCTAACATGCTCTGACTATAGATACATATTGAGGAATGTCAATGTTCATAAACACATGGGTGAAATTATCTTGATGAGATTTAGTGTTAATATTCAAATTTTTCTTTTTCTTTCTTGCATTCATTTTAAAAGTATGTAACATTTTATAACGGCATCAAATTTGCAATTCACCACAAAAGATTAAACCAAATAAAATCTATTGGAACAAATCCCAGAAGATGTGTTATGTGAGAAAATTAAAAACTCCTCAGAGACATCCTTTAGAAAAGCTGAGATTAGTTTAGTTGGCACTTTTTAAACTTCAGTCTTACAACTGGGTAGAAAGTCTAATTACAAACTGACTTAGCTCAATGACTCTTAACTCAAAGAACTTACATTTTATTTAAAGAGAAACATGAGAAATTAAAACAAAACAAGTGGTAAGAGAATATCATTAGACAATTTGTTAAAACATTCACAATCCACGCTCCCAATGCTCTGAAGACAGCAAGATAATAATATCCCCCTGCCTGTCTCCGAAAACTCCATAGGGGAGGTTATAATGAGTTTCAACCTTTGTTAAGACATGAAGAGAGACTATCAACACAACCTAATTAGCAGAAGACCAGGCACGTCAAACTCCATTTCCAGCAGGCATCTATATTTCATCTCACCAGATGTGGTTGCTACTGTCTGGTATTTAGTGGTCTAATATTTACTAGGATACTAACTTTCAAGAGATGATAATAAAAGAAGCCTTGAATAATATATCATAGCATCTGTTTTTATGTGTATCAGAATAGTGTTTTTTTTATTTCTTAGAAATGGAATCAGAACCAACACATTTTTTCCCCTAACATCAACGAAGATTTTCTTTTTAGATAAGACTTTCTTTTTCCTTTTTACTGCATTCATTTTCTGTGTTAGCATGCTGCCAAAAACATTACAGATTCATTACATGGTTATTTTGAATTAATTTTTTGTCTTTGCACCTTCAGAAATATTTCACTTTTACCAAATTTGTTATGTCCCCCACACTCAGTTATGCAACACCAGATGGGGTCATAATCGACATTTTAGAAAACTAGGCCCTAGGCTACACATTTGATATTCGAAGACTCAGATGTAACTTAAACCTTAAACCGAGCGGATATCCTGCAATTTGACAAATTAAATAATTGCCAAGGAGCAAAAGAGAGTGTTTAGGGGCCAAGAGAAGTATTTTATATCCTGTTAGTGAAATCTCATACTGGGGATGAATATTTAGACATACACCCTAAAGTCTGGTCTTAACAGAATTTAGTTTCAGAATTACCCATTTAAGTTAGGGTAGACTTAAAGCACTTGTATTTATTCAGAATAGTTTCAACAGGTCAGAACATATATAGTTACCTTGCCCTAAGAAAGGTTAAAATTACATTTCTGAAACTGTGTGAATTAGATGTCTGACTCTTTGGGGGGGAACAGGAAAAAGAACCTGTCCACCTTGCCTAGATGTCTAGGGACTATTGGGTGGCATTGGATGACAAAGAATGATTTTCCCAAGAGTACATTCTGAGTCCAGGGTAAATAAGTAGCTGTTCAGCCACTGAACTCTCTAGACTGCCTTATTCATCCAGGCATACATGCTAGCACATTCAGTTACTTATAATAGTTCATTTTAACTTATACAGTACTGTCTAAAAGACAGTGAACTTACTAGACTACAATTATGTACAGGAGGTCAATGTAACTAAGAAATTAAGGACCTAAAGGCAAAGGAGAGTAGAATATACACAAACAAATCCTGGAGTACTAAATACCATCCTAATGCTTCATAGCACACAAAATATTTTACCCAGGTTCCTAAGGTCATTGAACATGAAAGAGATTACTTTCTAAAAAGAGAATTGGGTTACTGCCTGAGATGGTTACATTTAAGGTTCTTTCATGTTACATTTTTTTTCAATGTTCATTTTACAGTTCTGGGTATAACTGACTTCATTTGCAAAAATGAAACATTCAACCCTGCTAGTTCCCAGGACAGTCAATCAGTCACAGTTCTTTCCCAGTAATCGCTTCATGTTATTTTTGACAGAATTTACCTAAATTGACACATTTTTAATTTGAACTCCCTCTCCTCCATAGATTTGACTTTACAGGATCAGCCAGGGAATGTGAGATTAACTTGCTTCTTCTGAATAACCAGAGTTCCTACCTTTCACATACTCATCACTTCAGAGTGCTAGGATACTCTTCAGTGGTGCGTTTAGGGCTACAGTGTAGGATCGATCACTTGACATTGAGATCTTAGCTAAGATTAATGGCTGAGGCTTTGGAATAACCATGTCTTCACTTCTAGCTTATATTCACTTCTATCATCGACGTGGTGATTTTCCAAACCTCTAGAGCTCAATTTCTTTAGTTTTAAAATGAAAGCCATTTGTCTATGTGAATATGTACTAAATGATATCACTCACATCAAAATACCCAGACCACGGAATTAAATATATTCAGTGAATATTATTAGTTCACTTTCGGGTTACTTTATTAAAGTGGCTTCATGATTCTTTTTAATTATTTTGTACTCTAAAAGAAAACAGGTTTTCAAGAAAAGAGAAGTACAGGAGCTAAAAGGCTTGTTGATTATCTGACCAACCCTGTTCCAATCCCTGGCACTGCATATCCTCAACATTAATGGGAGTAAGCCTTGAGCATTGGGTGTGATCCCAACCAAAATAATAAAACAAAACCTGGTTTTAAAGAGCATAGTGTCCTCATTTATCGCCATTTATATTTTCTAACAAATTAATTTAAATACTGACAGTTTAGTATATAAAATGTAATATATTCCAAGGTATATAGGACTGGTAGCTATCAACATACACAAGTCCCACAACTGAGGGCTGAGCACAGAGATCCTGACAACATAGTTTCAGTCCTGAAGCTAACAAAGTAATTAAATAGGGAGTTCCCCAACCTTGAATTTTCTTGCACTCATGATTGAGCATGACACTAGTGAATTTGACAGCAAAATGCTTTGAACTGAAGGTCACTGACTTTCACTTAGAGTATCAGAGCATACGATTACAAAAGGGTAATTAATTTTTGCAATACATTCGCTAAATATCACTGTAATGTTTGCTTTCATTTCCAAAGCGATTCTTATTAAAATAATTATAAGACTCACAGACAAGGGAAACAAATATTGACATTAATATATATGCATAATGTAAGTGTATTATACACAAACATACCATATTTACTTATACTTAGGCTATAAAAATTGACTTTATTTAGCCTTAGGAATAATGTAAAGTAAGTCCATTATGATGTTTAAAGAATTAAAAATAAAATTCTGGTTTTCCAAAGAGCTATTATATAGGGACAGAAAAGCTGTATTCAAATAATTTTCACTAAAAAGTATGCTAGCCAAGATTTAACAAAATTCTTGGTAGATAGCAGGAAATCAATATTTTTCTAAAATATTAATAGTTTGAAATATTAAATTTTAAAACTTATAAATTTAGAATATAACATCACGCTGTGTTGCCAAGAAAGTGTTGGATCCATAATAAAACTCAGGTCAATACTTTTACTGCAATTTGTTCTATTTTAAAAAAACATTACAAGGATCCAAATCAGTATTTATTTAACATGAAACAACTATGGGAGTGGAATGAAGTCAGTCCAGGTATCCAAGAGTCAAGACTTATGGCATTCAGCCCAAGATACATTTATTTTTATATTCTAATTTCCCTTACTACTACTGTTGAGCTTCAGATAAAAATTTATAAAGAAGGGAATCTTCAGAACCAAATCTGACATGTACTTGCAAGTCTCAAGGACAAATAGTCACATTGCTTAACAATTTTAGACTATTGTTCCGACAAATACTACTGGATATTTCATGCAGTACAGATGAAAAGTAAGGCAAATCAGTTTTTCTGCAGCAGTTCCTAATAACAATGTACTCTCCAATTCAAGAAACCCTTTATAAAAGTTTCATTTCCTCAAGTGCAATATATTCCATTATAGTGAAATCAAGATGCAGGAACAAATCATTGCACATTAGGCAGAACCATACCTTATCAGATAATTATATATACATATATTATTTAAATCTTGACATTAGCTATTTCATGCAATATCATTCACAAATTTAGCAATATGCTTGGATGTAACTATGTTTCCTTAATTAACATCATTTTAGTAAAGATAACTTGGAAATATTTTTCAATTTTCTTGTATTAAAATTATTTGAGAAATTTCCATGATTTTATTCCCCAAATAAAACTTTTATAACTCCTAAATATGAAGTGCCACAGTTTATTGAACACTTACCTAAACCAGACTTTTTTAATCGTTTTAAGTGCTGACTTGTTTGTTTTCCAGTGGGAGATTTTTGCCCATGTTTCATTTCTTTATCTGAACTGTCTGCTTCACCATTTTTAGATTCGGATCCTAAAAAAAGAAATAGTTATTATGTCATTATCTTCCTCTTGCTGTTTTTGAACAGAAAACTCAAAAATTGTTTTAAGAACCATAGATATAATCTCCTTTTCAAAGAGTTAATACCTTTGCCCAGAATCTGATTCTTCCACTGGCTATAAAGAGGAATAAGCCCAATAAATCAATCAAACAGAACAAAAAAGCATGAACAGATGGCCTAATAGTGAAGTAAAAAACACATTCACTGATCTGATAGCTTTTAAAAGAAACACTCAGATATTGTTTAAAAACTCACAAATAAGCTTCAACAATACTATGTTATTTCAAGATGATGCAGGACAGAAACAGGAAGATGGAGAAAGAAGGGAGGTTTGAAGAAAGGGAGAGACCATACATTTATAAATAAGGAAGAACAACAAATGCAAACATCAATTTACAATAAATAGAATGGTTCAAAGCTGATAAAGTGACAGAAGGTAAATTAGAAGAAAAGGTCAGTACAGCACTAAGGTGAGAGGAATGTTGCCAGACACAAAAACTAATAGAGAATTCCTGATTTTACTGGAGGATGTGAAAAAAATATCCACACTCACAAAACTGCTTTTGATGACATTACACATCAGCATTTGGTCCATCATTAAAGTGAAACATCCAAAGGCCAAAAGAAACAACAAAAATTTCACCTAGCATTTCTATAGTTTCTTAGGTCCATGGACATTAGCCAATGAAGCCCTTTGAAAATGAGTAAACAGCTGCCTTAAGCACAGAACATCCTATTATTGTTGACTCACTGAACAAGTCAACGGTATTAAAAAAAATTACACTAAATCACGTGGAAATAGTATTCAGTTTCAGAGGAAATTTCTGACATCTCTGTCAGTGAGGACGTCTCCTCTGGGAAGGAACTGGTCAAGCATAAGATAGTTTAGGTTTTTGTTTTTTTTTTTTACCTGAAGGTGAATCCGACTGCTCATCAGACACCTTTAATGGTGTCAAAACAACACGAGGAACAGTCTTGTTTACCATCATTGAGACTCCATTTCTTCGTTTCTGCTGCTGTCTCAAAGCCTATAAGACACGACAATAAAATAAAGATAGTAAAAATTTATTCCTCTAATTGAATTAAATGCTCCAATTGCCCATCATTAGATAAAACCTCTTCAGAGACTTCAATTCCAAAGAGTCACTAATTTATCAGAATTCTTAATAGTCACCTTCCTGCCATTTTCCCTCAAAAGCTTAAAATCAGGATTTGGCAGAGTTGAAACCTGAGACCGTTTTCGGTATAATTCTAAAAACAAAGCAGCATTTCAAGTTTTATTCTACCGTAGCAATGTGGCTTGAGAGCCCAAGGAATTTGAGACCATGACTCCCAAGTAAAATGAATGTAAAATAAATGTTTCAAGACCAGGATAAAAATATATGTGTCTGCACTTCTCTTGCAGGTGCGTGCTCTCCAGTGCACTGCTCAGTCAATCAAGTTAACACCGAGTGTCATCAGTATGTACAGCAGGTAAGGACTACAGTATTGATGCACTCACTCAGCCGTGGGGAGCGCTGCACAAAATCACTGAACATGGCAGGAATCATTTATTTCTGTGAAGGGAATCAGTCCTAATCTTGGAAACCTTGCAGCACTTGGCTTCTGTCTGCTTGACTTTGGGCATTAACCTTCAGAACACGAACAGAACGATATTGTGGCAAATCCAGGGAAAAACTGATATGAGAATAAATCTCTTGAAATGGGAGTGCTTTGTGTTTCATAAATGAATCAAGCATGGTGATGATAATGTAATAAAGGACATTTAAAAGTTTTGAAATAGAGCTATTCTAGCTGATTGCTTTATCCGGAAAAATTACCTGTAGTTAAAAGGGTCTAGAGTATGTGAAACTCAAGAATCATTAAATTCACAGTTAGAGGAATGTTAACACACCTCAAAAGGTTAAAAGGCTGATTGAAGACGATCTCGAACACTTTTATTCCTGGATTTGTGTCAATTTTTACCAATTTCATAATGTTTTCATTGCCTGATAAATCTTTTCAACCAACAGTTTTCACAAGCTTCGGAAGTACTGCCTGACTGTAGATCTTCTTGTTGCCAGAAACAATATCTTTTTATTTGCAAAGGATATTAGCTGAAAGTCCAACTTGTTGATTTTAAGATTTAGAAATCAAATAATTACAGAAGTGAAAAATTAAGTACCACTTAAAGGACAGAAGGCATTGTCAGATGAAATTTAAAACCAGATAAAAAACTAAATGCTTGGAAAAATCTATTAAATATTATATCAGTGCTAGTGACGAGATGCCTTCTCTTTAATTTTCATATGTATTGAACTTTTAGAAATTACCAGCTCTTTGGAAGATTGTGGACAAGAGATAAAAAGATAAATAAAAAGCTATCTTCCTTGCCCTTAGTTTTCTGTCAATAACATTTAATGAAACGTTTGTTCTATGAAATATCTAAGACAGTTATTCCTTCTTTCATAAAGCTATGTATGTTACTGCATAAATCTAGTTTTGTGCAAGACATTAAAGACATTAATCGATTAATCCTGCTTTAAAACGGACTGAGACAATAGGGTGAGCTAAATTATAACCAAGTCCATCTTGAAAGACATTTTTAATAAAAATTTTAATTGACTCACCATGAGGTAGTTAGAAAGTTGTCCATGATTGAGTTTCAGACATACAATGTACAAGACCTGATCCTTCACCATTTTCTGCAACCAATACCCCCAGTTTGCCTCCTGCCCTCCCCCCTCTCTGCCTCTCTAGCAGACATTTTTCTTATCTCTCTTTCTCTCTGTTCTTCTAGACACTGTGGCTTGCAATATTGTTACATATAATGCATATTGCTTTATCTCCTTTTAGCATCCAGTTCTCGTCCAGAGTGATCATTTCTAACTTTCAAAGTCATAGCGGTCCCTAATCTGCCCTAACTATACTCCCCTGATATTTGTAGCAAGCTTCCTACCATGGAGCAGTCCTCCTAGATCTAGTCTTAATTTTGGGAAAGTATTATTACAATATTAACATTTTTTATTTTATATCCCACATATTAATGAAATTCAAGTCCATTTTAGCCCACTGTGAAAAACTTCACAGAATTATAAAGGAGTACAAGGAGTTGTCCCCTTTTAAGAGTTCATATTACATAATAGATTTGAACTACTCCATTGACAGTCCAACTAGGCATTTTGTGTGTCATCCTTGTGCAGGGGCCATGCTAATATACTCTGTATTGTTCCAGTTTTTAGCATATGTGCTGCAGAAGTGAGCACATGACAGTCAAACTAGGCATTTTAAGAGTAGTCATAAACCATAGAGATATAACATCAGGTAGAGTATTTGGCTTGGACACATCTGATCAGTTTGGTGCCTACCACCAAATACAGACCCGAAGCACCATTAGTAGTAAGCTCTGATCATCATGGAGTGTGGCCCCAAGAAAAAATATTAAAAACAAAAACTTAAAACTATTCATCTTATCTTATAATAATGCTGCGTAATTTAGAAAATGCTATTAAAGAGATATAACAATAGGACCAGAGGCTGATATCATGAGATCATAGATGACATGCATTTTTTAAGAATTTGTAGTAAGTAAAGTTTGTTTTCCTTTCAATTTTTTATAGCTAAGAGGAAAAAAATCAGTTGCTGAGAAAAGAAAGCATGACAGAAATAACATTAAGAACAATGATGGGGCCGAAGAGATAGCACAGCGGTAAGGCATTTGCCTTAGAAGCAGAAGGATGGTGGTTTGAATCCCAGCATCCCATATGGTCCCCCGAGCCTGCCAGGAGCGATTTCTGAGCCTTGAGCCAGGAGTAACCCCTGAGAGCTACCGGGTGTGACCCAAAAACCAAAAACCAAAAAAAAAAAAAAAAAAAAAAA